>LOJH01041067.1:0-14477 GCA_001685095.1 Ellobius talpinus
TTCTTTATTAACCAATGAAAGTAACACATAAAACAGATGACCCTCCTCCATCACAGGCTGCAGTGGTTTTTTTAGAAGGTGGACTGCCTGCCTAGGGACCTGTCACAGTGGAAGATTCAGTGAGCTGCCTCTCTCCATTTATATACTGACCTGCTCCCAGCTCTCGTTCTTGTGCTTGCCATCTTTTCCCTGTGTTCCTCTCCCCACTTTTCATTTTCTCTATACAGTACACCAGTGTACCCCTCCTGCATTCCCAAACAACCCTGGACTGGATTAGCCTTTTTTTTTCTGTCCCAGGCCTTCCTAGACTCCCAGTTTTCTAACAGCAGGACTTAATCATTGGTTTACTGGATAAAATGTGGTTGGAGGTGGGGTGATTGTCCTTTAAAATTAAACTGTGGAGAAGACATCAGAGTAAATATTTGTTGGTGTGATTATTTCTTTAAAAAAAAGAAAGAAACTTTCAACACAAATGATGACAGCAGAAACAACGGCAGAGATGAGATAAATTGAGGTAAGAGCCCTAGAGCTCTCTGAGCCAACCTCTGACCTCTTTGAATACAATATTTGTGTATTTGTGATATTCTATTGTCTTTTGTGGCTGTTGTTTGTGTCTTATCTTGTTTAGTTTAGTTTAGTTACACAGGGTCTCACTTTATAGTGCAAGTTGGCCTGGAACTCATTGTCTAGCCTAGACTGACACTGAGCTCACAGGGATCTGCCGGCCTCAGACTCCCAAGTGCTGCTGCTGCTACAGCATGTGCCACCACTCTGGACTTCAGTCTGGCTCCTCCCTTCCTGTTCTCCATGTTTCCCTGCAGCTGCTCAGTTGCCATCTCCTGTCTAACCACCCCATTGTTCCTACCCTCCAGCTACCTCATGGACTGCCAGCACCTTCAGCGGCTCTCATTACCCACAAAATAAAGCCCAGCTCCACAGGCGGACGTTTGAACCCCAGCCCAAAGTGCAATGCGGTACCCAAAGGTTTTCAGGTTTTGCCTTTGCCTCACACAACCCCATCCCTGAGTGGCAAACACCTACTCATGCTTCCAGGTCCATTCTTCTGTGTGAGCATCGGCCGGTTCCAGCCTTGGCCTGACTTTGACACACACTCACTCATACACACACACACACACACACTCACACACACTCACACACACTCACACACACACACACTCACACACACACATCACCTCCTCCACCTCTCTTCCCTACTATTTCCCCCTGCATCATGAAAAGAAAGTCACGTTGTTTTTACACTTGCACCCATCCCTTCCTCAGCACTCTAGGAATATAGATCATACCTTGTTTCTTTGTGGTTTAGTCATTGACTTTTCCACAAGGATTTGAACATAAACGTTCAGCTAATACTAAATTGATGTCAGCACATACACAAAAAACTACAAATGCATACATAGCAAACTGCAAGCAGCCTTTCCGACCACCCTTACAGGATTACAGAATTTCTCTCACCCTATCACATTCCCGTGAATGTGGAACTGACTTTTCTTTGCCTACAGAGTGACTGCTTCCTGTCTGATTGCTTTCTGAGGGCCAGACTGCTTTCGCAGCTGGAATCAAGCTGTCTGATAAGGCAGCTGTCACTTCGCATTCCACAGAACGTTTCCACCACAAAAAAAGTCCCAAATGCTAAATCTTTCTTTCTTCAGTGGCAGAGCTGATTCATGCGATTTAAATTAGGAATTCTACGTAGCAGAACAATTCTTTTGAGGCAAATAGAAAGGAAAAAGAAGAAGAAGAAAAATTGCCCTAGTTGGGTCTTTTCATTGAAACCAAGTCTGGGCACAGAGCATCGTGGACACTGGGTGTTGGGAATGTTGGATATGACCTTCCCAGGTTCACCCCCTTATGGTGTTGAAAGGCTCTGCACAAATCCACAGCTCCTTCGAGCTCACTGAGCTATCTGCACACTAGGACAAGGGAAAAGTCCAAAACAAATCACACTGGCCTCCTAAACACTAAAACCTCTGTACCCACTGCTAACACCTGTCTTCTGCCACCAACGCAGCAAAATATTTTAGAGACAATGTCAGTCACAGAGCTACTTTGGGTCAGGATGCTGGAGCACATCCCTGGCTGCCTTCCCGGTGCATTCCTCTCTCATCTCTTACACAGGCAACCCCTTTACAACAATGGGTATCTTCCAGGTGACTTTTAATAACTAAACTCTTTTCAAGAAAGAAGTGAGCCCCTTCAGCTTTCTCCTTGGTGTGAACCCCGCTTCTCTTCCTCTACTTTACATGGTAAGATTCCTCAGGACTCATTCTTGTCCTCTGGATACCTCTCATATGCTGCTGTTCTGCTGTCTAGGAAGTTCTTCCTTCTACCTACCTACTTAGATAAATGATCATTTACTCAAGAAAGATGGATTTGACCTTCTACTGGGGTCGAAATCCCCCGTCATGGCTGAGCTGCCATAGGTCTGGTAACCTTTTCAGTTCTCCACTGATAGTGTGGTGATCTGATGGACATACATCACTTCTCATACTGAGAGCTTCTGTGGACACGTGCAGACTCTGTTAGCCTACAGGAAGCAGCAACCACACCTGAGTTGGGCCACTATATCATCAGCACCTGCCTCAGTTCCTCTCACCCAACCATGTGTCACATAAATATTTGTTTAATGAATGAATAAGGAAACAAAGTGTCTGGAGTTACGGTGACTGTCACTAATGAGGTTCTTAAGAGAACTGTCACCTATAAACATCTTGATCACCTGGGACAGATTTCATCAAAATCTCTTATGATTAAGAAGTAATACAGAGTATGAAGTAAATAAATACCACTTTATTCTTGTGTTAAAATAATAATATTCCTAAAAGTTTCTTCTGAATGTTAAGCTATGAGATAAATGGCCATGGAAAGTTTGATAACAAAGACACACACACACACACACACACCTGCTCCAAGAAATGGCTGTGGACCCTACATTCCTGGGGCCACACTGAGAAATTCCTTTAGACATTAATTTGCAGTTTGGTTTAGACATCAATTCACCAAAAACCAATCAATCAGTTCCACAGACTGACTTTTCGAGCAAAGTGGTTGGGTTCTGTGGTAATTTGAAAGAAAATAGCCCTTAAAAGGAGTGGCACTATTGGAAGGTGTGGCCTTGTTGGAGTAGGTATGGTCTTGTTGGAAGAGGTGTGTCACTGTGGAGGTGGCTTTGAGATCTCATATATGCTCAAGAAAATGCCCAGTGTCTCAGACCACTTCCTGTTGCCTGTAAGATTTAGAACTCTCAGTTACTTCTCCAACACCATGTCTGCCTGCATGCCACCATGTCCCACCATGATGATAACGGACTGAACCTCTGAACTGTAAGCAAGCCGCCCCAACTAAATGTTTTCCTTTATAAGAGTTGCTTTGGTCATGGTGTCTCTTCATAGCAACAGAAACCCTAACTAAGACAGCTTCTATGCAGAAATGTCACCTAGACCACTTACTAAAAACCACTGTTTCCAAACCTGGAAACCTGAGTTAAACACCAGGCTGTTGTCATGTAAGCTGAGATCCAAAAACAAGACTGTGGCTCTAGAGAGAAGACAGCCCAATTCACAGTCTTTGAGTGTCTCCTGGCAACTCCCTGAGCCATGATAAAAGCCTGCCAACTGCTCTAGTGAAAGCGTCTCTGCTGGAAAACAATCATCTCTTGCTGTTCCAATCCTATAGGAATGGACTTGCTTCAGCAAAATATCATGTGATCCCAAGGCAGTTCGAGAAAATGCTTCTCTCACTGAAGTTGACTTGAGGGTGCTGTTGTTGCTACAACCCTCTGGCCACATGGGAAGCGGGGCCAGTAAAATGCGAACCCTCACAGATCTTTGGAAGAACCTGTTAGGGAAAGGCTTCGGCCTTGGTAGAGCTGCAGAACTTGCTTGTGAACCACAAAGGATCAGGAGATGAATGGGAATCAGCAGAGATTTCCTTTGCTTGAAAACCTCTGTCTTGTGTAAATCCCTATGCCTCCTATATTTATTCTGCTGTAGGAGATGGTAGTTTAGGCTTAATTGTCTCTGAGAAGTCCTCATCAATAGGTGAGGACGACATGCGAACTACAGGAGGTAAAATACTATAGTGGTAGGTATATTCTCTCCGAGGTGTGTTTGCAGTACCCAGTCAATAGCTATAATGTCTAAAACAACCATGGAAAGTTGGCCAAATTATTAGTACTTTTTACAGAAGAAAGCTAAAATTTGGAATGTTCAGAGTTGATGAGGTGACTTAGCAGGTAGAAGCATTTGCCTCACAAACCAGATAACCTGAATTCCATCCTCAGAACCCCCAGCAGAAGAATCAGTTCCTAAAAGTTATCCTCTAACCTACAGACAGCTGTGGCACGTGGCTGCCCACCACATACATGCACACACACACATGCATGCATGTGAGCATGTGTACACACACACGCACGCACACACACCATTATACACACATAATAGAACTTAGCATGTTTAGTGATTTTCTTCCCCCAAGGCCATGCAGCCACAGAAGAGGAAGTGGAATCTGAACCCAGATATGTCCCTTCCCCTCAAACCATGGTAGGTGCTAAGCCAGACATGGGCAAGCAAATGGCAATTGCCTCCCATCCTTGTCCAAAACACCCAGAATCTAACTCCCTTTCTATTTCCACTTTCACACTCTCCCGATCTTGATTCTCTGCTCACGATCTAGGCTAAATTCTACTTTTTGGTTTTCCTAAAGTGTGGAGAGCTACTGCTCTGGTGAGAGATTCTGATTTCTAATTTCTTCATCAAAGGGGGCATTCTCTTTTATAGCTTGCACGCTTAAGATCAGAAATTTTTCATACTCCATCTACTTCCTTCAGTTTCTATTCTGAAGGGAACATTAATTTTCACAATCAAAGATGCCCAAGCTTAGACAGGTTGTTGGAAACCACACAGACTAAATGTTGGCTGAGAGTAGGAAATTATTATTTACTTTGTTAGGTTAAAATGATAGTGTGAACCAGGTGTGGCAACACGTGCCTGTGATCCCAGCACATACATGGTACCCCACAACCACCTCTAACTCCAGCACCAGGGGATCCTATACCTCTTTGGACTTCCATGGACACCAAGCACACACAGGGTACACAAACACACAAGCAGACAAAACAATAATTACATAAAGTAGCGAGTGGTTTCTCAAAAGTTGCTTGTTTAGAAGAATTAAAAATAGAATGCCTTCAGTGCAGAGAATGCGGCTTAGCTCCAAAGTGTTCGCCAGGTGTCTTAGTGCTGGGGAATACTATTTTAAGGTGTGCGGCTTTTGTCTTTGCTGCATTTGTGTGAAGCTGTGATTCTCTGCCTGCCTAAAACACCTGATGGTCCTAATAGACAGCTGAACAGCCAATAGCAAGGCAGGAGCAAGGATAGGCGGGGCTGGCGGGCAGAGAGAATAAATAGAAGGAGAAAGAAGTAAGAGGAGGAGCAACAAGAGAACAAGGGGAGAAGGATGTCAGGGGCAGCCGCCCAGCTGGCCTCAGAGTAAGAATGAAAGTAAGATGTACAAAAGTAAGAAAACAAAAAAGTTCAGAGGGAAAGAGGATAATTTAAGTCAAGAAAAACTGGCAAGAAACAAGCCAAGCTAAGGCCGAGCATTCATAGCTAAGAATAAGCCTCCATGTGTGATTTATTTGGGAGCTAGGTGACAGGACCTCCCAAAAGAGCAAAAAGCATTGCACAGCGTCTTAGGGTTCCTATTGCTGTGAAGAGACACCATGACCACAGCAACCCTTAAAAAGGAAACATCTAGTAGTGGTGGCTCGCTTACAGTTCAGAGTTCAGTCCATCATGGTGGGGAAACGGTAGTGCGCAGGCAGGCACAGTGCTAGAGAAAGAGCCGAGGGTCCTACATCATGTGGGTAACAGAAAGTCAACTGACAGTCACACTGTGTGATATCCTGAGTACAGGAAGCTTCAAAGCCTACCTCCACAGTGACACACTTCCTCCAACATAGCCACACCTCCTAAGAGTGCCACCCCCTTTGGAGGCCATTTTCTGTCACACCACCACAGTAGGCATGAACAAAGCCTTGGGTTTACTCTTCATATTAAACAGACAGGGTGGCACATGCCTGTAAACCCAGAATAGAGACAGGAGGGTCAGAAGTTCTAGTCATCATCAACTCATAGTACATTTGTAACCAACCTTGGGCCATGTGAGACCTTACCACACACACACACACAAAAAAAAGCAATAACAAAAAATTATGTCTTTACATCAACACTTCCAGCAAAGCAGGGCCTGGTAGCAATAACTAAGGCCTGGAATCCAAGTAATGGGAGTGGGGGTGGGGGAGCACAGAGACAGGAGGATGACCACACATTCTAGTCTAGCAAAGAACACACAGGGAGGCTATGTTTCAAAAAAAATCTTTGAAGCAAAATAAAAGGTTTGATACATATGGCAATATATTAAGAATCATTTTACATAGATGATAGAAATGGGTACTATTTACTATTCCCTTTCTACTTTTCAAAATTTTAAATACAGTAATGGTATTTTAAGAGTTGTGGTAGCAAGAAGCTGAAAAGTAATCCTATATGCTTATGTGGTTGACCCTTTAAAGACCCCTCTCTTCTATTATCTGATTGTGTTGTGATGTTGAGAAGTGAAATGCTGACTTCTCTAGGATTCTGAATCTCCCCTTCTGCAGGGAACCACGGAGTTGCCTTGGTCTAGCTGCCTTAAGAAGCATGTATCATGGGTTTTTCAGGTTAGAGTTCATGGTTCCTGGCACACAGTGTACTTCCCAGTCCCTGAGAGACAGATGTACTCTCTCAGGCAGTAAAGTTTTCAGGCCACTGTGTGTCTCTTTATGTTCCCTTAGTAGTCAAGGAAGCACAAAAGCTTGACAGGACAATTGGTTTTAGATATTATCTCATGTACCCTGTATGGCTGGCAAACTTCACTGTATCCTGGCAACTACAGCTGTATTGATCTTGGCAACTGCCATTATAACCTGTTTCTGGTAAAGGTATAAAAAGTCTGATTGCTCTCAATAAAACTGTCATAGCCTCAGGTTGTGCTGTGGTCCCTCCACCCCACCGTGAGGATAAGGCTGTCATCATAGACATGCCTGGGAGATGCTGTGCCAGCCCATCCCACCAGAGCAGAAACCACAGGAAAGCAAGGCACACATTTTTAGGTGTGTGTGTTTCCCAAGGCAAATAAAATTTACATATGCTATATGGCAGGTAATGCATTCACATAGCCATAGGCAATAGCACCAATCCTAAAAAAGTGCACGTCTAACTTTAAGAATACTTTATTGTCAAATACTAGGAAGGGTCATAGGAGCATTTGAGGGGAAAAAATGCTTGTAAACTCATGTCAAGTTCAGTTTGTAAAAACACAGTACCTGTGATTCATAATAAAGCAAATCACAATTAATTAATGTGCATCTGTTTCTGCAACATATAGAAGTGAAAATAAGGCTGGAGAATTCCTTTGCAAAATGCCTGTCTCCGAATTTGCATGTTACCTCTGATGAAGTACCGCTGTCCATTGTCTTTAGCTTCTGTCAGGACTGATGTTGTGTACCGGTGACTCAATCTTTTTAGCAATGGAGTGACAGCCACAGTTCTGAAAAGAGGCTTCAAAAAAAATACTCCCTTCACATCTTGACTGTTCCCTGCAGTCTTTTAAAACAGCTGAGGATTTAGACTTCTGACAAAATGAAACAGAGAGCAGAAAATCACTGCTGAAGTGGCTGTCTGATGTTTATACTATAGAGGCGCGAGGGCCCGAGCGAATGAGCCCAATATGCTACTTCTCTTCTAGGACACTAATCCCATTCACTAAGGTTCTGTCTTCATGAGCTAACTGCTTCCTAATGCCCTCTGTCCATCACATGAGAGGCTAAGCTTTCAATATACAAATCTGGAAGGCACACAGACATTCAACACACAGCACTGTGACGCTAAGACAAACAAGGACTGAGCTGGCTGCCTGGGGACCATCCAAAAATGTGAAAACACCTAACTGCATCACAGGCAAGAGAAGTGATGCCTGTGTGCCTGGAAATACGAGAAGGCTCTGAGGATAGCTGGGTGATGACCGATAGCCTCTGACTGCAGAAGAGAAAGGCACCAACATGTGAACTCACAGAGGCGGTGGCAGCACGCACAGGGCCTGCACAGGGCCAAGCTACAAGGGGTCCCAGACCTGAAAGCGGAAGTAGATGCCATCTCCCGCCCCTACCCAATAAGCTATCTCCAACCAATAGCTAAACTAGTTTTCCCCAATGTAGTCTCATTGGATACATAAGCCATACTTAAGGGTAGCAAACACAAAATGAACTCAACGGTGGTTTTGTAGATTTTTTTTTTGTCTTGTATTGCTTTGTTTGAGCATTTTTTCACTTACTGGTCTTTTGTCTGAATATTGTGGTTTCCAGTTTTGTGATTTAATGGGTTTTGGTTTTCTGGGGGACGGCTATTATGTTTCTTATGCTTTTTCTTGTATGATTGGGTTTTTTTTATTCCGGTTTGTTTAGATTTTATATTTGCCTGTTTGTTTTCTGTAGAGAAAGAAGGTATAGAGCTGAATGGGTAGGGAAGTAGGGAGGATCTGGGAGGAGGTGGAGGAAGGGAAAATCATGTATATGAAATGATCATAAAATCATAAAATGATATCATAAAATAATATCATAAAATTATATCAAAATAAAGTATATGAAAAAATATTTACAATTTTGAAAAAGGTTCATACTAGAGGTCAAAGAACAAAATAGTGCTCATTGTGTGGTGTTCAACCCTCAGAGACAGTAAAAAAAAGATTATTTAAATGAAAGCCAAGAGTAGGAGTTTGGTCTTCTCACCCAAGGAGTTGCCATCTGACTCTAGGAGACAGTGAAATAGCATGGTGTCTTCTGGGTCCTCTGAGACAGTGTTTTATACAGTTACCGAGATGTGGCGATATTCTGTTTGTGCTCTAACTAATAAAACTTGTCTAAAGATCAGAGGGCAGAACTAGCCACTAGTTAACCATAGAGGTCTGGAGATCTGTACAGATGGACAGGAAGTAATATGGCTGGGTGGAGAGAGAACTATAAGGTGGGAGGAGACAGGAGCTCGGCCCGTTTTCGACTGAGTAGTTAGCAAGGTAAGAGTAGGCAATGGCTCACTACTTTGTCTCTCTGATCTTTCAGCATTTAGTACGATACGTGGCTCCAGGTTTTTATTCTTAGGACCAATTAGAACTCATGCAACACTGAGATGTTTATTAAGATCTAGGGGAGGAGAATACTCAGAGCAAGAGGTCAGCAGCTTTTCTCAAATGACTGTAAAATTCAGTCCTTGGTTTCTTGAACATGAAACCACAGATAATGAAAATCAGAGAGCATGGTAGATGGTGCAAAAAGGGGGATAAAATTCCTGTCCATTACTTTGCAATCTGGACTGCAGTATTCTATTGCCTGTAGCTCCTTTGGGAGGATACAAAACAAAAAACAAACTAACAAAAAAAATCACACATTGAGTCAGTAGATTCCACAGCTGCTCCAGTTTTCACCCCACCCCCTTTGTTGGTCCTGACACCATCACAGATCCAGGTTCATACAGAGCTCGCTCTCCTCAGCCATCTGACAGGAAATCAGAGCCTTCCAGCTGTCCCCACCCTGTGGCCCTTTCTGGCCAAGTGAGGCCAAGTGAGTGGGATTCTGATGCCTCTGCCCTGGGGTTTGGCTGCCCCAGCAATCCCTTTGTTTTTATTTTCCCTCACAATGGAATGACACTCTCTGGGTTGATCAGTGGCTCCATTATGCTGGAAAATTAAAAGAGGCCCAACTTCTAGAACAGGAACAATTGCAACTAGGACATACAGAAGCATCAGTCAGTCCTTGGAATGCCCGTTTTTGTAATTCAAAAAAGAGCAAATACATTGTAAATGTCACATGATCTCAGGGCATAAATGCTACTATGACAATAATGGGGGCCCTCCAGTCAGGGTTCCAGGCTCCTACTTTGATTCCTCAAGGACATTATACTGTGCTTGACTTAGAAGACTTCCTTTCCCCTAGTCCTTTACATCCTGAAAAGGCACACTTGCGTTCTCTGTTACTATTGTCTTTGTTATATATTTTTGGTTTTTAGAGACAGGATGTTCTCTGAGTAACATCCTGGCTGTCCTGGAACTCACCTTGCAAACCAGGCCTGCCTCTGCCTCCTGAATCCTGGGATTAAAGGCCTCCTCCACCTGGTCTCTGCTACTACTTTAAATGACCAACTACTAACAGCCTGATATCAGTTAAACTTTTACCACAAGGGATAAAAAATACCCCCTGTTGGGCACCAGTTTCCTGGTCTCCACAACCTTCACAGGCCTACAGAGAGATAATTGCAGGAGTCAAGAAGGCAGTCCAGTTCAGCACAGCTCAGTAGCCAGTGTAGGTACAAACATTGAAAGTCAGGCCCCAAGTAGTTTATTTCAGCATAGCACAGTTTGGTGAAAACTTAATCTGGTGATAATTACCTCAGTCCCTCATGTACAGAAGACTCCTTGAGAAACAAAGAAAGCTAAATACAGATCAGACGTAAGTACACCAAAACCCTTTGTAAAGTCCATATAGATAGGTTCCACAGATTAACTGAGAAAAACAACCCTATCCTAAGGGTCTGGGGGAGGATCCCTTGTGGTCTCCAACTACACAGATAGTGCAAAGGTCATCAGCCTAGAAAGTGTCAGCCTCCAGCCTTCTGGACAGATAACAGGTACTGCATTCCTTCCCTTGAAGGAACTGTTGGGAACAGGCCAAAAGCACCTTGTCCTAAGTACTGCCATTCTGACTTCAGACTCCATTTTACCTATAGGGTGAAATAAACTTCAAGTTCCCAAGCTGAGAACTTTCCAATAGCTGACCCACCTCCTCCTTAAACCATAGAAAGAGTCATTGTGCATCTTTAGTTCTCTAGGAACATCATGGCAGTTCCTACCAACAGATGGAACAAAATGAATCTGGTTGGACTGAAAAGCTTGCATTGTATGTCAGTTGACAATGATGGAACACTTAAGGAAAGGCCCTAATCTTTGATTTCTGATTGATAAAAATTGTAACTGTAACCTGGCAACAAGTGTTTGTGATTTTTCTGCTTAAATACTTGCTTCAACTGACATTTGGGGTCACAGTTCAGCTCCCAAGTCTGTTCTGCAGCCCTGACTGATCAGCCCCCTCTCTTTCCCCCTTCTTTGTGATACCCTGTATTAAATCTTGCTTTGTGGCAACATCTTGTGTCTGCTTGGGATGATTCAGAACCTCAGCCCACAACAGAACAAAGACTCTGTGTCCCCTACAACATAATAGAATCCCAATGCTATTATTTTTAAAAACATAAGCCCAGAAAAAGTAGAAAGATCTCAAAATGACAGGATTATAATATTACTTTCTTACTTTGTATTGCCACATTTTCAAATCTTCTACAATGTTCATGTCATCTTCATAATTGAAAAAATAATTTCAGATGGAGGATCTGTTACTCGTGAAAAGAATAAAATCATCTTTTCATCTCATACAAGACAAAGAAAGACATTTGCATATGAAGACAAAGATGCCTGGAGGAGGAGGAGAAAGGGTCTGTGAAGGAGCCTGTGCCAGCTGAGCAGTGCAAGTCAAATGAGAACTCAGGAATTTGGAGGCCTTGATGGCTAATCTTGGTTACCAACTTGACTACATCTGGAATCAACTAAAACCCAGGCAGCTGGGTACACCTGAGTAACTACCTAGATTGGCTCATTTGAGGTGGGAAGACCCACCCTAAATCTAGGCCACACTTTCTGGTGTTGACCCACATAAAAGGACATGGAAGAAGGAAGCCTCTGCTTTTGCCTGCTTGCCCTCACTCTTGCTAGCAAGGTCATCATCGGTCCTGTTGCTGAGGCATTCCTTCACTGGGGTTGGAAACTCTTTGGGATTCCAACGTAGACTGAAGATCAGCTAAGATATCCAGCCTGGTGGACTGAACAGCTATCAGATTCTTGACTTTTCTGTCAGGAGACAGCTGTTGTTGGACTAGCTGGAGCACAGCCTGTAAGCCAAGTTCCCTTTTAAAACATACACATTCAGGCTGGAGAGATGGCTCAGTGATTAAGAGCACTGACTGCTCTTCCAGAGGACCTAAGTTCAATATCCAGCACCCATATGCTGGCTCACAACCATCTGTACCTCTAATTCCAGGGAATCCCTGGCCATCTTCTAGCCTGTGCGGACACCAGGCACTTATAGGTTACAAAGGAATACATGTAGGCAAAACACTCAAACATACAAAATAAAATAAAAATAATTTAGAAAATAAAATTATATATAATTTGTATGTTTATATCAGTTTTATATATTATATGTTAATTTGTATATACATATATATAATTTCATTCTATTGGTTCCGTTCCCTTAGAGAACCATGACAAAATACAGAAGCTTGTCTCCTGGAAGACAATCCTTTCTTTGGGTAAAACAGACACCTCTTAATTTTTTGTTCATTTTAGAATTTTAGTGCCTTTTTAATGAGAAGTATATGGAATAAGAACACTGAAATTAATCCACAGTTCAACTTTTTCCAAATGTAATGAAAGCCATTATTAGTCCACAGCCTCTGCAGTGGCTGATTAACTTTAAGAAGCAAAATGGGCAGGCCTCTTGGTTTTCTGGTAATTACTCCCAGGCACCATGGCAACAGATGCTCATCATCAGCGATGTGCTTTCCCTGAAAATTAAGTAATCAACAATAACTCATAGTCCATGTATAGCCAATGGGCTTAGCTCTCTCATCCGAAAAATGAAGATGTGATTTGGACATCTGAGAGCAGCCGAGTTCACGCAATAGGAACAGAGAAAGCACTTACTTCAATTATCCCCCAGTCACACCCAGGACCGCAACAGTCTCTGACACCAGCAGGGGGCGCCTGCTTTTCTCAGTCTGCTTCCTACTTCCTATTAAAGTGGTCTATGAATAGGGAAACCAAAGGCCAGAGTAGCGAAGTGACTTACCCGAAATCTGAATGGCACAGTCAAGGGGAGAATCCAAGCCCACAGCTAGCAGACATCTCTCCCTCACCAGCATTTTCCGTCCTCGTGAGAGGGGCATCAGAACTGCAGGATGAGTGGCACAGCCCATTTTCCAGTACAATCACTGAAGACGCCCTACCCCTCACCACCTCCCGTCCACTTCTGAGACACTAGCCTTAGGAGTGTTGTTCCTGGTATGCAGAGAAAGACCTCTTGGATAAACTTATCTAAATACTTTCTATAACCCATCTATATCTTGAGGTTGGATTACCTAAGAAGGGTCAGGTGCCATGTACTTACCACCAGTTTTACAAAACAGTACAGTGCCATGGCTTCTGACGGTCAGGGCCCTGACAGTCTCGTCAACAGACAGTATAATACAAACAAAAGGGACCTGGGCACTCACGGATGACGAGGCACATCAACTCTCACACACTAAGCTCACATTTGCTTTGGCAAAATGACGAACAAAATGCATCCAGAGGTAGACTGAGGGCTCAGGAGACAGAATATCTGCTGGGTGAGCAGAGTATTAAAGGAAGGGGGCACGGCACAGTTATGTAAAGGCCTGCCCTTCCTCAGCTGAACCTCAGTTTCTTTGGCTGTAAAATAAGAATAGGCACTTCTTTGCTTACATGACTGTTCTTTCAAATTAAAAAAAAAAATTGTGCTTATGTAGAGCAGGCAGCATAAGATTTAACACATATTCAATCGTTCATAAGGTAAATACTAACATAATTCTAGAAAGCAATACTAAATTATGACAATAAAAAGACAGGGATTTTTTTATTTTCTAAAATATAATTTAATTATTTCCAGAGAAAAACTTTAGATTCAAAAATTAATGGTGATGATGATGACGACGACGACGTTGCTGAATTAGAGAGCTTTATGTCGCTATCAGCCCATAACCTGCAACCTCAAGCGATATACAGTAGTCAGGAAAACTGAGAGCATCTCTCTCCTTTGCCCATCTCTTTTCCGGAAAGGGTTTACCCAGGAGCAGTAACAGTAGGCAAAACACACCTTACTTGAACCATACCAACCCTACAGACCTCAGAGAGGGAAGATCTCACACCTCCACTGACAAATTCTTTTTCTGAATAACCCTGAAGAGACCCTGGAGAAAGGGGTTGACTTGCTCTTTAGAAGTCTAAGTTAGGGTTATTACTGCTGTCGTGAAACACCATGACCAAAAGCAGAAAGGGGTTTTTGGCTTATACTCCCACACCACTGACTGTTCATCATTGAAGGAAGTCAGGACAAGAACTCAAACCTGGAGGCAGGGGCTGATGCAAAGGCCATGGAGGGATGCTGCTTACTGCCTTGCTTCCCCTGGCTCGCTCAGCTGTTTTCTTATAGAATCCAGGACCACCGCCCCAGAGATGGCACCACCTACTGTAGTGATAGGGGAGTGGGCCTGCTTTTGTCCCACCCGGCTCCCGCACGGCTA
>LOJH01041068.1:4291-16861 GCA_001685095.1 Ellobius talpinus
GGGGGGGTGTCTCTGACTCTTCTGTCTGTGTTTGGGATCCACTTCCTCCTATTGGCTTGCAGGGAAAAAGAGGAGGAATTGATCTGAAGGAGAGGAGAAGCAGTGGGAGGTGTGGAAAAAGGAAAAACTGTGGTTGGGATGTAATATATAAGAGAAGAATAAAAGTTTAATAAAAAAAGGAATGGAGTTTTACCCTAGCTGAGGTCCCTAAAAGTTTAAAGGAACTTCTCAGGCCAATGTGGGAACCGCAGGTAGCTGTATCCCTATGTCAACTGCTGCTATAAGCAAATATAAAGATAAATAAAAAACAATTAGACAAACAAATATAAGTCTGAGAGAAAGTTGCTAGAGTCTCCATAGGGCAGTCTCTATAGGGCAGTCTCCATAGGGCAGTCTCCATAGAGCAGTCTCCATAGTCTCCATAGAGCGCAGTATGACTTGTTCTACAAATACTAAATCATCTGCTAGAGCAGAGGAATGTAACACGTGCTGATGAAATATCTTTCTAAATGTCATTCACGGTAACAAGATAAGCTGTGTGTTAGGCCTCACCTTCACCATGTACATTATTACTGTATATAATCATCACCTCATACACAGCAATAAGCAATCTATAGGCATGTAGAATTGGTCAAGCGTGGATTAGCTAAGAGCTAAATGTAAAGCATCAGAAAAACATGGAAAACAGTAAAGACAGAGAAAGAGGAAACAGACAAAAAAATTTTTTTAAGTATTTGAATGAATGCAAAAATGAATAAACTCTATCAAGGTCACTTGAGCTACTGTTAAACCCTGCCTTTTTTGAATTCAAGTAAAATTAATATTTCATTGAATTTTCCAATAATGTGGCAATAATTCATTTTGTCTCTAATCTCATAATCTTCTGGGGCATCATTTCCAGGCATGATTCCAAGTCTCTCAATTCTAGAGTACTAAGGGGAATTACTTTGCATTAGTCTCATTGTGAAAATCTGTAGCAGAAATAGTCACTTTAATTTTCTAGCTTTATCATTGCATAACACAAGCTATGCTGCACGACCAACCCACAAAGCAATGATG
The DNA here is from genome assembly GCA_001685095.1 of Ellobius talpinus. Classification (NCBI taxonomy): domain Eukaryota; kingdom Metazoa; phylum Chordata; class Mammalia; order Rodentia; family Cricetidae; genus Ellobius; species Ellobius talpinus. The sequence goes on from LOJH01041068.1 coordinate 5,351, forward strand.
CTTCACAATGGTCATGAGCTATATCCTGATATTGTTGTATATTAAGTTTCATACTCTGTGATTAGAACTATATCTACAACTTAATTATCATTCAATCTACATAATTTCCTTAGTCAGCAACATAAGCAGACACATTGAGGAGGCCTTTCCAAATGATGAATCATAGGAATTCCATATGTGTATAAGTAATACAAAAAAATATATGGACGTAAAGGAAACTGGTAAAAACAAAATAAATTAATAGACATTTCTTACACCCAAGGTTAGCCTTATGACCTGAAATGGTAAATGAAAGGACAGTTTACATAAGATTAACTCAGCTTTGGCAACATAAATACTCTGATTCTCTGCAGAGCTGGAGGTGGAGAAGATGACATTGGTACAAAGCAGGTTTGGGGCTCAGCATGCCTGATCAGTGAGCCTGTTCTGTGTCAGGGTCATTCTGACCTGCCGTTTACAGATGTTCATATTTAACAGTCACCCTTTAAAACATTGCCATGATACCTTCATTCTGTGAGCACCCATCCATGGGGATTATCACTGTTTCAAACTCTCATGTGAAGGAAAAGACTCACTTAAGATAGGCTCAGAGTTTTCCTAATGTTGTAATAGATCATAAAGTTTGCTTCTCATAAAATGCTTTCCAAGGGAAAATATTTTTTTTTAATTTAAACACCTCTTACCTATTTGAGTCTTGTGGAAAAACAAACCTGGGGACTAATGCAGAAGTAAAACTGAGATTACCAAAAAGAAATAATTTGGTTCTAAATGACTATAATATAGGAATGGAGAGAGAGGTGAGTGTCTGGAGTTACAAGTAGATGACCCAGATCTCTGGACCCTAGACCCTGGAGGCACATCCTGTGACCACACCCACACAGATAGGCACCAGGGATCTAGAAACAGTCCCCCACACTTACAGTCATCCCCAATTGTCTCAAACCACAGGAGCCTTGACCCTGGCTGCCCCTGGAAAGTCCCTAGTCCACAGAGGAACATCATTGCCCAACCCCAATCAACAAAACCCCAGAGAGCCTGGAGAAGCCTCCTTACACCTGCAAGCATCCCCCACTGCACCTCTGACTAGGGGAGCCTTGGCCCTGACTGCACTTGAAAAGGAGCCTAGACCTGCATCAGTAACTATCAGAGGCATGCTTCCCCCAGGTCAACTAAGCCAGAGTTCCCACCTAAACAAATTAGAGGAAGAGAGACACCCTGAAGCACAGGCCCCACCTGCACCCTTTGGAGGAAAAGATGGGTAGGCACCAATGCAAGAATCCATTCAACAACCTAAAGAGCAATATGGCAATGCCTGAACCTAGTGGTCTTACAAAAGGAAGCCTAAACATCCTAACACAGGAGAAAGAGAAGAAAATGTCCTTAAATATAGCTTTCTGCAGATGATAGAGACACTTAAAGAGGAAATGAATTTTCTTTAAAGAAATGGAGGAAAGACAAACAAAAATTGAGAGAAATCAATAAATCTCTGAGAGAAAGCCAAGAAAACCAAACAAAAACAATGAAACAGGAAAAGCAAACAGTTCAAACAGTTCAAGACTTGATAATTGAAATAAAGACAACAAAGAAAACAGAAAGTGAGGGAATTGTGAAAATGGGAAATCTGGGTAAAAGGGAAGGAACTACAGATGCAAGCATAACCAACAGGGTTACCAGAGGTAGAAGAGAGAATCTCAGGAGTTAAAGATACAGTAGAGGAAATAGATACATCAGTAAAAGAAAACATTAAATCCAACAAAAGCTAACACAAAATATCCAGGAAATATGGGAAACCGTGAAGAGACCAAACCTAAGAATAATAGGAATAGAAGAAGGAGAATTAGTCCAGCTCAAAGGCACAGAAAATACATTCAACAAAATCATAGAAGGAAACTTTTCTAAAGAGGGATATGCTGATAAAGGTACAAGAAGCTTACAGAACACCAAATAGACTGGACCACTGGACCAAAAAAAAGCCCCTACCATATAATAATGAAAACACTAAACATACAGAATAAAGAAAGAATATTAGAGCTGCAAAGGGAAAAGATCAAGTAACATATAAAGGCACACCTATCAGAATTATACCTGACTTCTCAATGGAAGCCATGAAAGGCAGAAGATCCTGGACATATGTGCTACAGATACCAAGAGATCACAGATGCAAGACCAGACTACTATATCCAGCAAAAAATTCAGACCCAAGAAAGTTAGCTGCACCCATGAAAACACAGGCAACAGATAACCTCACACCTCTCACCATCAATCCCCAAAGAAGGGAAACACACAAACAATACAACTAAAAAAAACATGAATTAATAATCACTGGTCAATAATATCTCTTAATATCAATGGACTCAATTACCTATAGAAAGACACAGGTAAACAGAAAGGACATGAAAACAGGATCCATCCTTCTGTTGCATATAAGAAACACACCTCAAACTCAAAGACAGATATTAACTCAGAGTAAATGGTTGAAAAAAGAATTTTCATTCAAATGAACCAAAAACAAGTGGGTGTACCTATTCTAATATCTAACAAAATAGACTTCAAACTAAAATCAATCAAAAGAGAAGAGGGATACTTCATACTCATCAAAGGAATAATCCAACAAGATGAAGTTTCAATTCTTAACATTTATGCCCCAAATATAAGAGCACCCACATATATAAAATAAACATTAGTAAAGATCAACTCTCACATCAAACCAAACACACTAATAGTGGGAGACTTCAACACCCTACTCTCACCAATGGACAGGTGTGCTAGATAGAAACATAACAGACAAATAAGAGAACTAACAGATGTCATGGGTCAAATGGGCTTAAAAATACCTATAGACCAATTCACCCAAATATAAATATACTTTCTTCTCAGCACCTCATGGAACCTTCTTTAAAATTAACCACATACTTGGTAACAAAACAAACCCCAACAGATACAAAAAAGTTGGAGTAAACTTCTGTATCTTATCAGATCACATTGGCTTAAAATTTGAAACAACACTAATTGCAGAAAGTCTACGAACTCATAAAAATTGAACAATGCTCAACTGAACCACCCCTAGTCAATGAAGAAATAAAGAAATTTAAAAATTCCTAGAATTCAATGAAAATGAGTTCACAACATGCACAAACCTATGGGACACTATGAAAGCAGTGCAAAGAGGAAAGTTCATAGCACTAAGTTCTCACACTAGCTCCACAGCAGCATACTTGAAAGCTCTAGAACAAAAAGAGGCAGACTCACCTAGGAGGAGTAGATATACAGGAAATAATCAAATTGGAAATGGCAATCTATAAAATAGAAGCAAAGAAAACAATACAAAGAGTCAATAAAACAAAGAGCTGGTTCTTTGAGAAAATCAACAAGATAGACAAACGCTTATCCAAACTAACCAAAAGACAGAGAAGAGAGAGAATATCAAAATTAACAAACTTGGAAATGAAAAAGGGGGACATAACAACAGACAATGAAGAAATACAAAGAATAATTAAGTGATGCTTCGTAAACCTGTAATCCATATTGAAAAACCTAAAGGAAATTAACAATTTTCTGGATAGGTACCACATACTAAAATTAAATCAAGACCAAATAAACAATTTAAATAAACCTATAACCCCTAAGGAAATAGAAGAAATCTCAAAAGTCTCCTAACGAAAAAAAAAAGCAGCCGCAGCCCAGGGCTGGGTGATTTCAGTGCTACCAGAAATTCAAAGAAGAGCTAATACTTATACTCCTTAAATTTTTCTATACAATAGAAACAGAAGGAATGTTGCCAAGCTCGTTTTATGAGGCCACAGTTACCCTGATACCCAAACAACACAAAAACTCATTAAGAAAGAGATTTAAATACCAATCTACCCCATGAACATTGATGCAAAAAAATACTCAATAAAATACTGGCAAATAGAGTCCAAGAACATATTAAAAAAAAAAAGAACATCCACTATGATCCAGTTGGCATCATCCCAGAAACACAGGGATGGTTCAACATAAGAAATCTGTCAATGTAATCTGCCACATAAATAAACTAAAAAAAAAAACATACTATCATCTCATTAGATGCTGAAAAAGCATTTGACAAAATCTAACACCCCTTTATGATACAGGTCTTGGAGAGATCAGAAATGTAAGGAATGTATCCAAACAAAATAAAAGCAATATATAGCAAGTCGACAGCCAACATAAAAATAAGTGATGAGAAACTCAAAACGATTCCACTAAAACCAGGAACAATACTAGGCTGTCCACTTTCTCCATATCTATTCAATATAGTACTCAAAGTTCTATCTAGAGCAATAAGACAACAAAAGGATATTAAGGGGATACAAAATAGAAAGGAAGAACTCAAACTTTCACTATTTACAGATGATATAATATAGTATATATAAGTGACCCCAAAATTTCTACCAGGGAACTCCTACAGCTGATAAACACCTTAAATAATGTGTCAGGATACAAAATCAACTTAAAAAATCAGTAGCCCTTTTGTATACAAATGATAAAAGGGCTGAGGAAAAATCAGAGAAACATCACCCTTTACAATAGTAACAAATAACATAAAATATCCTGGGTTAATGCTAACCAAAGAAGTGAAAGACCTGCATGAAAAGAACTTTAAGTCTCTGAAGAAGGAAATTGGAGAAGATATCAGAAAATGGAAAAAATCTCCCATGCTCTCAGATATGTAGGGTCAACATAATAAAAATTGCAAATCTTACCAAAAGCAATCTACAGATAAAGTGCAAACCTCATCAAAATCCCAACACAATTCTTCACAGACATTGGAACAATACTCAACTTCATATGGAAAAACAAAAACTCAGGATAGCTGAAATAATCCTGTACAAGAAAAGAACCTCCAGAGGAATCACCATCCCTGACTTCAAGCCTTACTATAGAACTTTAGTATGGAAAATAGCTTGGTATTGGTGGCAAAAATAGACAAGTGAACCAATGGAATCGAATAAAAGACCATGATATTAAGCCACAAACATGAACACCTGAATTTTGATAAAGAATCTAAAACAAAGAAGCTAAATTATACAGTGGAAAAAAGAAAGCATCTTCAACAAATGGTGCTGGCATAATGGAATGCCAACATGTAGAAAAATGCAAAGAGATCCATATCTATTCCTATACCCAAAATTCAAGTCCGAATGGATCAAAAGACCTCAACATAAATCCAGCCACCCTGAACCTCATAAAAAAGAAAATGGGAAGTAGTCTCAAATGCATGGGCACAGGAGAACACTTCTTAAATATAACCCCAGTAGCAAAGACACTGAGAGTAACAATTAATAAATGGGACCTCCTGAAACTGAGAAGCTTCTATAAGGCAAAGGACACAGTCAATAAGACAAAAATGCCAGCCTACAGAATGGGAAAAGATCTATACAAACCCAACCTCAGACAGAGGACTAATTTCTAAAATATATAAAGAACTCAAGAAGCTAGACACTAAAATACCAAATAATTCCATTAAAAAATGAGGTTCTGATCTAAACAGAGATCTCAACAGAAGAAATCTCAAATGGCCGAAAAACACTTAAGGAACTACTCATTATCCTTAGTCATCAGGAAAATGCCAATTAAAACAACTCTGAGATACCATCTTATACCTGTCATAATAACCAAGATCAAAAAACACCAATTATAGCTTAAGCTGGAGAGGATAAGAAGAAAGGGGAACACTCCTCCATTGCTGGTGGAAGTCAGTATGGTGGTTTCTCAGAAAATTGACAATCAGTCTACCTCAAGACAAAGCAATACCACTCTTAGGCATATACCCAAAGGATGCAAACCCATAGCAAAAGGATATTTGCACAACTATGTTCATAGCAGCATTATTTGTAATAACCAGAGCCTGGAAACAACTTAGATGCAACTCAACTGAAGAATGGATAAAGAAAATGTGATACATTTATACAATGGAGTACTATTCAATAATGCAAAACAATGACATCTTGAAATTTGTATGCAAATGGATGCCACTAGAACAAAACCATCCTGAGTGAGGTAACCGGGAACCAGAAATACAAACACTGTATATACTCGTTTACAAGTGGATATTAGATATAAACCAAAGGATAAGCAACCAATTGTCCACAAGCCCAGAGAAGCTGGGGATCAAGGAGAACCCTAAGAGAGACATTCATGGATCCCCAGAGAAGGGGAAATAAGATCACCTGAGAAAATTAGGAACAAGGGGTGGGAAGGAGGGGAAGGGAGGTCGGAAGAAGAGAGAGAGGGAAGAAGGAGGGGAGGGAGGAGGAGACCACGAAAGAACAGAATGGGGAAAGGACAGAAAAAGAGAACAAGGGAAGAGGTATCTTGATTGTGGAAGCCATTATGGGGCTAGTGTGAAACCCAGCACCAGTTCCCAGGAAACCCACAAGGATGACCCCAGTTGAGTGTGACCTCTCTGTCCTCCTACCTACACAACACAAATGTGCTGCCTTGCCTGGCAGCAAAAGGGGATTTTTTATAGAACTATGTACAAGTTTGTAACATAAACCCCTAAAAATACAAATTGATAAAATACCATTCTGATGGAATATTCTACTGTAACATGGATTACCTTTATGGCTAGGGCCTAAAGTCATGTTCATTCATTCCTTTCTTATGGTGGAAAGTCACCATTGTATTCAAGGTTAACTGAAAAATCATCTGAGTTCTCGTTCAATGCTTACAATGTGACAGATGTTGGCTTGGACCAGACATTCAGAGCCATTCAATAATCAAGAGGCAAGCCAACACATGAATCATGCAGCTCACCTAAAGGAGGGGTGCTAGTATGAAACTAGAAGTCACATCTAATTCCAAACCACGTGTATAACAGCAGTACAGCAAGAAAATGCCCTCCTACAAGCCTTTCCATTGTCGCTTGGGATCCTTGCTTATTCTTATTCCCTTAGTATATCTTCCTACAAAAGACTATTAGGCAAGCCCAATGGGGACTGAAAACATGAACAAACTATGAATAATTAAGATATTTTTATTCTAGCTTTGTTTTGAAAGTGGGGAATCCAGACTTTTTCTAGTTCCCCAAAACTATTTGGCGATGTCTAAATGTTTTCCTAACAACTCAAGAAAGACAGGCTGATTCTCAGAAAGAAATATGAGAAATAAGGAGAACAGTCTAACCCTTCAAATAAAAACTACAGCTTATACAAGTTATGAATTATATAATACCACATTTAATTACCAAAGTCGATTTGCCATTTCATACTCTAAAACAAATAATGGCTATGAATGTTTGCTAAGAGCCAAACCCCATTCCGCATACATGCTAAATAACTCCAATAATTCCCACAACATTGCTATTTGAGTGTTTTCTAATTGCCTAATTATACAGGCAAAATAATAGAGGTTGGGAAACTCATTTAGAGTAATTTAAGTTGTAAAGTATCCAGATTCAAGCTCATTGGCTGATCTAGGTTTCCAAAAAGCATTTATCACTGAGCCAAAATTGAAGCATAAAAACCATGGTAATTCAGATACTTTCACTTTTAAAAAAAGGAGGTATTAAATCTATTTATAATGGGTATGCAGGATGATTAACAGTGAAGGGCTCTTTTTGCAAAAAGGAAGACATGGGTTTGATCCCCAGAACTGGACACACTTGTACTCTAGCTGCAAGGGAGTCAGAGACAACTGGATCCCTGGATCTTGCTGGCCTTCCTACATAGCCTACTTGATGAACTTTAGACAAATGAAAAACACTATCTCAAAATATGATGTGGAGTATAAACAACACAGGAAGCTGTTCCCGTCACAGGCACAGACGTCAGAGCACATGTGTGCATGTGTACGCACGCGCACACACATACACACACACGAGCCTGTATACATGCCAGAGAGACAGAAAGAGATTCTTTAGAAAAATCTGGTTATCCAACATCAAAATTTTATTCATCCCTTCACACCTCATTCCCTCCACACTTCATCTTTTAAAATGTTCAATGTGTGACATGAAAGCTAATGACCTAACATATGGCTCGGGACTCAAGCAGCCAAACAGCATTTGCCTGGCATAATTAAAACTAAGATGCATTTCTTTGCAAAGATAAAAATAACAATGAAAATCAGTCACACTTCTTTATGGATAATTTATCATATTTATGTACTAGAATTCTGTTTTATTAAAAAATACCAAATGGAAGAAAACTAATTGTGACCTTTAATTATAAATTGAAAATGCCACCAACTATTGTTTTAATTCAATGAGTCCATTATTTCCCTTTCAGCACAAAGAATTTAACCTCTGTAATTATTTTTGGAAGAAAAATTACACTGGCATTTTAAAAATGAAAGAACATTCCTACTAGCTGACATGATATTTTTCACTCAGATTTTTTAAAGGCTATTTTTTATGTTTTCGAAAATCAATGGTCTTAAACTATCAACACATCATTATAAAGTCTAATTCAAAACATCTGTTTGCTGAGTAAACGGGCCATTTTAGATCTTTTGCCTTGTTAAACTTAAAATGGTCTATGGGTCATGGTCTTAGAGTTCCAAGAACATGAAGTCTAGCATATGCAAGAAATAGAAGGTTTCTTAGACAGGCAGAGCCAGTAGGAAGCTCAGTCGGTGTCCGTCACATTAAATCAGGGCTTGACTTAATGTACCTCATAGGCTTCAGGCTATTCTAGTAATATTCACCTCCTTTTCTCAAACTTAATCTTATAAAACCTATGGCCCTTACGTTTTCTTTTTCAGATATCTTTCTAGAAGACTCATGGTATATACAGACTGAATGTAAACATCCCTACAGGTGTCACTCTAGACACCATGTATTACTAGATTCTGAGCCTGAGTCACTACACACAATAGCTCACAGTGGTCTATTCTCCCAGAACTCTGGACCAATGAGAAAGCATCACTCACTGGACTTGGACACAAACAAACATGGATTAAATCCTAAATTTGAAATGAAAAGTTTGAGTTAGTTTAAACATTAACCTTCCTCAGTCATTTGCTCAAGCCTAAAAAGTTAAAAATCATCATTTAGTTTTTAAATTACCATTCAGTGAAAGATCCTTTATGGGCTTACAAGCGACTTGACACATATCTACCAGCACATTGGCTAGATTTGTCACCATTACACAAAATAGAGACCTTAGAAGGAGGACCTCAACTGAGAAACTGCCTCCATCAGACTCGCGTGTGGGCATATCTTTGGGGACAGTTTCTTAATTGCTAAGTACAGTAAGGGAATCCAGCCTACTATGAGCAGAAGCATTCCTCAGCAGGTAGGCTCGAGCTGTATAAGAAAAGTGGCCGGGCAGAGAAGAGCAGAGCAAGCCAATAAGCAGCATTCCTCCATGTCCTGTGCTTCAGTTACTGCCTCCAGGTTCCTGCTCTGCTTCCTTCAGTGACTAAATGTGGTCAGGAAGAAGTGAAATCCAAAGAAACCTTTTCCTCTCTGTAAGTCCTTTTCGGTCAGTGTTTTATTACAGCAACAGAGGAACAAACTAATACAACTGTTTGTGCTTACTCTAAGACTGGAAAAAAAAACTTGTAATATCTTGCACAGGAATGGATTATTTGGGGAATAAAAATATGGTCAAATATGCCATAAAATTTAGTATTATGTATTGAGAAACGACTACCTTGAGTTTGCAATCACATATTATCTTAAAGAATACTATGGTAATGACAATTATAATATATTCATTGACAAACATTTTTGAATTTCTGTATTTGGATTGGGCCAATGCCCTCTGCTTCTCCCAAAAAAAGCTCAGGATGCTATTCTTTTCTGGGATACTTCTTTGGGAACAAAGGACCCCATACACCCCCCGGCTTTTGCCTCCTGCCTTACCTAGAACAATGTGAACACAACATAATGGCCCACATCCTCTGATTAGAGGAGGAGTTGCAAAGATTATTGCCACCATCTTGACCTCAACAGAAATAAAAATCCCCAGTGATATGGAGACCATAGCTCTTTTCCCACCGAAAAGCACATGCTGAACAAAGAGGTGCATGGTTATTTGTAGATACAAAGTAAGTTTCCCAATCAACTTTTGTCTGTGAAGGTTTTAAACATATCTTATTTCTTACAAATACAAACTGGTCATGTAACAACACAGTTAATAAAAGATAACTATAGCTGTGACATGTATCATTTATAAATTGAAGGTGGAAATATTAAGGTTAATATAACATCGAAATAAACCTTTATATGGATATAATCCTCTCTGTAGAAGAGCCATGCTTTATATATTTCTGAGGATGAAAAGGATGGAACACAGAGCAACTTTTAACCCAGCCTATGACCTTAGACAATGTGGGTTTTGTTAGGGGTATGGGGGGCGGAGAGCAGCAGCACTGAAGCTTTTGGGTGGACTTGGCTTTCAGCTATCCTGTTTGAAGAAAGACCAGAATGAGATTCTTTTTCTTTCCTTTTAGTTTAGTTGGCATTTGGCATTGTTGGAGTATCTACCCAAATGTATCTCTCCAGGCCCATTCTTGTTTTCTTTTTCACTTTAATGGCAGAAGGAAGTCAGTTCGTGTAAGAGTTGTATGCTATTCATCCAATCTCAACCAATCAAACAGCTTCTAATTTACTCATGAAACACAAAACAAGTAAATAAAAATCATTTGAAGAACCTTAATAAGGTCTGTGGGTGTAGGCCAGTGTGGCAAAGTGTTTACCTACAATGCACAAAGCCCTAGCACTGAAAAAAAAAGCCAGGAGGTGTAGTGATAGTTCATTTGTATTTTAAAAAATAAACCTTGCCAGAAGAACAGATATAAAACAATCCCACTGGTCAGCCTTACAGACCAGGCAGTGGTGACACATACCTCTTATTCCAATAGTCACATTAGTTTAGCATAGAAACTGGGCAATTCATGCCTTTAATTCCAGAGGTGCATGTTTTTAATCCCAGTCCTAGAGAGGAATACAAAACAGGAGGAGACAGTCTCATTCTGAGATTCCTGATGACAGGATCACCATTTCCAACTGAAGAAGATGTAAGAGCAAGTGGCTGGTTGTTTTGCTTTTCTGACCTTCAGGTTGAATTCCAATTTCTGTCTCTGGGCTTTTATTAAATGTGCTACAAAGAGGGAAATTTTAGAAGAGTCATAACTTCATAATAATTCATTTCGCTCTGGAAAGAGCACTGCCTGTCACCTATCAACACAACTAACACATGTAAGCGGTGTCATGACTTCATTATATAAGTACTTATTTAATCCTGTAATATTATGCACTTCAGTGAATCAGAGAAAACAAAACTAGAACTTAAGGAGATAAAACTCCAAAGAAAAATTTATTATATGCATGCTGATAAATAGAAAGCAGTGGAAGCAAAATCATCTAAGGAGACAAGTAAATAGCATGAAACGAGAGAAGCTCACTCCAGCTGAATAGAAAGAAAGTGTGACAGCAAGCTTTGAAGAGTTGCCTTCTTCCTGTCTAGAAAGGAAGTATGACAGCAAGCTTTGAAGAGTTGCCTTCTTCCTGTCTAGAAAGGAAGTATGACAGCAAGCTTT
>LOJH01041070.1:4328-14476 GCA_001685095.1 Ellobius talpinus
AAGAAAGAAAGAAAGAAAGAAAGAAAGAAAGAAAGAAAGAAAGAAAGAAAGAAAGAAAATATAAGGAAAAGAAAAAGGAAAAAGTGTTTAGGTCACTGTCTAAGGGTGATCTCAGGACTTAGTTATTAAAGAAGTGACTTTGTCATGGCAGGAAGTTTGACTCCTTGATCTTTTACTTGTTGTTGCCCTCTAACAACCTCTTGTACTTTTTTTTCAAGTAATGCTTTCAGTTAAGTTATGACACAGCAGACAGTGGCATCCTCATAGTGGATTGCCATGTCTTCAGAATAATGAACCCCAGAAGTGTCTACTATTCTTTTGTTTTTGAACTTTATCTAATTATTTAAATTTATTCTCTTCTTACAATATATCTAGACCACAGCCTCTCTTTACTCCCCTTTTCCCAGTCCCTTCCCCCACCCCTTTCTCCTGAAGACACTGTTTCTATATTACCCTTCCAAAAAAGCAGATTTCTCAGTGGTGTCAACAGAACAGGGCATAACAAGACACAGGAAGACTACACATAATTCTTAATATCAAGGCTGGACAATGCAAAGGAAAAATGTCTCATTAGGAGGCAAAAGAGTCAGAGACACCCCTACTCTCAGTGTTAGCAATCACACACACACACACATACACACACGTACACACACACACACACACAAAGATGAACAATCACCACATGTGTACAAGGGCTTTAAGCATAACCACATCTGTTCCCTGGTTGCAGGCTCAGGCTCTGTGAGCTCCCATCAGACCCGATAGTTGATTTTGTAGGCCATGTTCTCCTGATGTTTTTGACTTCTCTGGTTCATACAATCCTCCCCCACATTTCTTAATTAGACTTTGAGATTTATTTGCTACTCACACAATCAGATTAAGACACTTATAGTGGTTGATATTTATTGTAATAATCAGTTTCAAGTTTCAAACACAACTTCCTATTAGTTGACAAGGGAATTTCAATGTTAGGATTGTTCTTATCAAAAATCTGTTGGATATCTATTTGTGAGGTTGTCTTAATTTTTAATCGAACCTGCAGATCACTAGTGGCAGGACCATTTTCTAGGCTAGTCTAAAAGTGGTTTCTACATGAAGAAAGATAGCAGAATAAAAAAATAGGCAAACCAAGAATCAGTTAATATTTTTTCTCTCTCTTCTTAATCTGGATGATTACTTTAAATTTATGCCTTGACATCCTTGTAATAAGGAATCTATCATGAAATCATGTGCTAAATAAACTGTTCAATTCCCCATTGTTTTTTGTCTGGGCATTTTATCAGAGCAACAAAAATCAAACTAGAATGTGTGTCATAGTGTCCTCTCTTGGTGGTAGACAGTGGTAGTATGAACTTTTCATATATCCTACTTAAAGTTACCATTGCTATAATGAAACACTATGACAAAAAGCAACATGGAGAAGAAAGGGTTTATTTGATATATCTATTCCAAAGTCACAAACCATTGATGAAAACCAAGGCAGGAGTGCAAACGTGGAAGAAACCTGGAGTTTCTTGCCTTTGAAAATGGTCTGTGAGTTATTCTAGGCCTTAGCCAAAATTGGTTGCTTCAACATTGCAAATGAGACTTTGGGTGATTGCCCAGGTAGCCAGTTGTCTCTGTCATATATTGCTAGCTTTGGAAGCTACTTGATTGTACTTCCTGCATGCTCAAGTAATATTATCTCCCTTCTCAGGCCTTCAATAGGGTTGAAGATTAGATAGTCATAATTGTCATCCTCTTATGATCTAGCCAAGCCATTTCCCATATAAGAATTAGACTCCATAGGATAGAATGTTTATTAAAACATTTTGCATATGTTCCTTGTTTAATATTGTTTATGCTAATTGCAATTCTAATCTTATACTTAATTTTTGTTCCTAGTGTATATTGTTTTGTATTGGGTTTGGAACTTTCTTACTTAAACAAAATGGGGAGGTGCTGCGGGAGCTCCTTCTGCTCCTTCTGCCAATAGCCTTTAAAATACCAGCTCTCTTTGACGTGGTCTCTTTTGCTTTAAAAAGCAGTGATAGTCATGTGCTTGCTCTCTTGCTTCAGGCTCCACTTCTGGCTACTATACTCCTTTCCAGGTCGTGCAGAGGGCTGTTGCCAAGGATGGTGATCTGTAAGTTTTTCCCGTCAAATAAATAATCCTTTTATTAATAATAATTCCAAACAGGTATGGGATTGTTTTGTGACTTGTGCCTTCAAAAACCAGATATTCTACTGATAACCTGTGGTTCTAATACTAATGTTGATCTTGGAAATCTTGTGTGATCTGTGCAGGTATGCGACAACCTTTGCTCAGATCCTAAACAGAATTTGTATATTGGTTCTTTTGCTCTCTAGAATATAGTCTCCCTTCAATCTCAACCCAAAGTTATGTACCAAACTATATTCGTCTACCACCCACAGGCACATGAACACTGGATAACTTCATACTGTTCATGGAACAAAAGCTTCAACACTTGTAATTACTCAGAAGAAAATTCTTTTCTTTGACTTGTATTATATTCTGCCCACTCGCATTAGTTAGGTAGCACAGAAGGATTTCAAAGTTGTACAAAGTTATATGTAACTAGTGAGCACTCAAATCTACCATCCTTTTATCAGATTTCATTGCAAATTTTCCTCAAGAATTTAACTCCCATCTGCTACCCCTACAACTTCATTCATCTCTTTGGTTTTCTAGAATATGGAAATATAAATCTTTGTGAGCCCAGCTTTTGTTGTTTGCCTTTCCATTTGTAAATGTTACCTGCCATTCAAAAATGCTTAGAGCAAAGTGAATCTTCAAAGTGAATACTTATTGCATCAGGATGAATGTTATTTAAATTTTTTCATGAGTTCTCTTTGAAGCAATGTCTCTTCCTCCTCTCTGATATAATGTCTGAGTCATCCTCCTTTGGGAAGCAACAGTTCACACTACATATGATAGGAATCTTGATGTGCTTACACTTGAAAGAAAAACACACATGTCTGTCATTGCTGTTAGTAGAGGCTTTCCTAAGTCATTGGATTAGAAACACGGGACAATGGTCCTGAAAAATAGGGGAAGACACATCAGAATCCAGTACATTTTATCAAATAATCATAATCAAAATTATTGCATCCTGTTAAGTATTTAATTACGCATAGATATTTTCTTCAATAGAGAATATGAACGTTCTATTGTACATGGAGGAAATTTACAAGTCTTTGTCTTCTTTTGCCTTTTCTCTTTTCTTCCAGTGTCTGTGTATGTATGCTTGTGTATTTGAGTATATAAAAACATTACTGGCATTACATTACTGGCATTACTGTGGTTCTGATGGCATCTCCCTCCTTAAAACTTTTCTTTCATTTCAATCCCTTCCATCTTCTAAGAATTTTTAACACTGATGTGTCTGAGCAGGATGGCCTAGGTTTCCAAACAACTTTCAGGGAACTTGAAACATGAAAGCTCATATACATATCTCTTTATTTATTCATTCATTTGTTTGCTACAGTATTAATCTGAAACTAGGGCCTCAGGCATGCTAGGCAAGCATCCTTCCCTGTGTTCCCCCAGCACCTATGCTCCTAACACTAATACCTGCTTTAGGTACCATGAAGAAAACATGAATATTCGATTTATGATAAATGATTATTGGAAATTTGAATATTGATGATTAGTAAATATGAATATTGCATGGATGAACATCTGTCTTCTCATTGTGTACTCCCACATAATAACTTCCACGCTTCTAATTCCCCTGAAATGTCCTTCATCAGCATTCATTCATGTTATAGAGAGACAGTTTTCATATCTCCATTCTATAACTCCTGAAAGTTATTATTTGAATTCTCTTTTTTATCTAGGCTTAGTGTAAACCTTGAAATTAACACAAACATAATGCCTGCCTTTTTGGCATCTTTATGAGAGATTTCTTCAGAGATGTGAGGAAAACTTTGTCTTTGAGTGAGGGCAAAAATTAAACAAAAAAGTGTACAAAATGACAAGGGCAAATTATGATAAGGAATTTTCAAAGGCAAATGTGAAGAAATACATATGTTGGCCTGTTTGTAAAAATTAATCAGACACAGATGAAGAGTATTCCTGGGTCTTATGAATTTCAACTCATACATTAATAAAAAGTAAATATGGGTGGCAGGTCATGTTTGACAAGACTTGTATTGACTTAAAAGTTCAGCAACTTCTTTTCCACTACCAATGTAAACTTCTTTCATTAAGTCAGATGACATTTAATAATGAGATCATTGTATCTAACAAATAAGAACACAGACATTTTATTCTATCTTTCATTTTTGCACGTATGTGATGTGTTTTTATGGTCCTAAGCATGAGAGGAGGCTAGACACGATAATACCTGTTATGGTCAGAGGACAATATGAGATGTTGTCCCTCACATTCCAGCTTGTTTGAGACAGGGTCTCTTTTTATTTCTTGAACCATACTACAGAATAGCTCTCCTTGAGCCTCCTCTTTTAACTGTATAATAGGAGTACAGGGATTTCAGACACTCAATGCCATGCCTGGATTTATGTATCCTATTCCAAAGTCAATTTCTCATGAATATTCATCAAGTACTTCACTTACTGTGACACCTCTCTAGACTGAGAGTGTGGACTTCTTATCTATTTATGAAATTTTCTGTTTTTGTATTATGTTATGACATATTTCCAAACAAAAATCTCTTTAAAACTTTCCCACTTGCCTTGAGTGCCCAGTTTACTCATGCCTTCTTACACAATCTATGTTCCTGATGCCATAATCCAGACTCCCATGCTGCAAAGATTCCCTGGCTGACCTTAAACTCATTATATCAGGAGATGACTATGAACTAATGATAATTTAGCCTCCAATTTCCAATTGCTGGATTTACGATTGTGATGATATTTTGTTTGTGCTTTAACAAATAAAATTTGCCTGAAGTTCAGAGTACGGAACTAACCACATTAGCTAACCATAGAGACCATGCAGTGGTGGCACACTCCCAGTACTCTGGAGACAGAGGCAGATGGATCTCTGTTAGCTCAAGTTCATTCTGGGCTACATGAGACTGAATCAGTTTAAAAGAGAAACAGAGCCAAGTGGTGGTGGCTCACACTTTTTCACCAGTAATTAGGAGTCACACACCTTTAATCCCAGCACTAGCAGAAAGGAAGTAATATGGCTGGGCAGAGAAAAGAATAAAAGGCAGGAAGAGACTGAAGCTCAGAATACAGTCTGAGGATTCATAGAGAAGGCATTCTTTCTGATGACTTATAGAGATAGGATATGCCAATTGGTCTAAAGATTTTGTAAAGGTTAGAACTAGTGGTTTGCTGTTCCGCTTCTCTGATCCTTCAGATTTTATCCCCTAATATCTGCCCACTGAGGATTTTATTATTAAGACCAATTAGAATTTGTGCTACACAGATGGTACTTTGTCAAATATCCAATCCATATATTTTCCATAACACACAATCAGAATTAAAATTACACTAGAATACCCTTCCTTCCTCTGTTATTTATGAACCTCTCCAACATGATGAAAATAATTTTATTTTACCTAGTGCCTGTAGTATGGTGGCTGCTTGTTCATTTCCTGACTGCCCAGACTCCCGAAATAAACACCTAGAAACTGTATTAATTAAATCACTGCTTGGCCAATTACTTAAACATATTGCTAGCTAGCTTTTACATCTATGATTAACCCATCTCCTTTATTTTATATTTAACCATGAGACTCGTGGCCTACCAGCAAGATTTCAATGTGCCTATCTCTGGCAGCGGCTCCATGGCTTCTGCCTTAACACTGCCTTCCTTCTTCAAGCATTCAGTTTCGTTTTCCCCACCTAGCTCTGTTCTACTCTATCAAGCCAAGCCAGTTTTTTTTTTATTAACTGATGGTATTCACAGCATACAGGGAGGAATCCCACCTCAATGGGCCCCTCTACATTTAGGACTGTAGAACTCTAAAATAACTCTGAGACCTCTCAGCCTTAGTGCTTTCCCCCCTCCCCTGGGAACCAGGAATCAAACAATTACCCACACACATACTGAAATGTTGAAAACTTTTCCATCTCCCTGAGTCTTTGTGGATGTTCTCCAGATAGAACTCAGTTATTGAAATTGGGGCAAGATAACCCTTAAGTTGTTGACTCAGTTCCTGATGTTTTGACTCAGTCCCTGGGAAGGGATCAAAGTTTTCTTGATGTTTCCTCTTACCTCACCTGATCTGCCAACTGCCCTCCAGTCCTGGCTCGGACCAATTATTATTAATAGCCCTTTGAATAAGCCAATCCCAATTGCTGGAAAATAACCTCCAGAGTCCCCCCCTTGTTTCTGTGGCTTTTTGCTTTAAAAGTAGCCTGTACCAGCTATTNTGGATGTTCTCCAGATAGAACTCAGTTATTGAAATTGGGGCAAGATAACCCTTAAGTTGTTGACTCAGTTCCTGATGTTTTGACTCAGTCCCTGGGAAGGGATCAAAGTTTTCTTGATGTTTCCTCTTACCTCACCTGATCTGCCAACTGCCCTCCAGTCCTGGCTCGGACCAATTATTATTAATAGCCCTTTGAATAAGCCAATCCCAATTGCTGGAAAATAACCTCCAGAGTCCCCCCCTTGTTTCTGTGGCTTTTTGCTTTAAAAGTAGCCTGTACCAGCTATTTGGGGTCCTTGCTTGAATGCTGAGTGACCCTGTCATGACAGAATTAAAATCCTCATGCTTTTACATCAACTGTGGTGTGAGGGTGATCTCTTGGGGCGTCTCCTCCTTGGTGATTGGACTTCAGGGTCCAATAAGGACCACACTGAGATCTCAAATTATGAATACATACATGTTGCTCAAGAGGCAGACAATGAATCAAAAGATCCAGGAAACAAATGCATCTGAGGAGATGCAAGAAACTTATAGAGGCTCAGAGTATAGCATGATGCACAAGTTCCTTCTGCAAGGTTGCATAAAACATGAACAAGTCAACAGTTACTGTGTAGTGAGGATTTTTTCCTAAAGCTGTGTGTACACTTAACAAATAATTCCAGCAATTCGACTCTCATGAGCATCCCTCATAATACGATGAGGTTTTTTTATGATTCAGCTGCATTTGAGTCACCCACAATCCTACACATAGCACCAATAAACTGATTATTTTACCATGCAAGACTGGGTTGGAATGATTTCTTTCATCTGTTTTCCATGACTTTCTGGAATACATAGATGACCTGAGGAAAAGTCACCCAACACTTAGGTGAGGCAGAAATGGTAGGCTGCTGAACAGTGAGTAAAACAAAGTTGTAAAAAAGAAATAACTTTTAAATATCTGTTGTAAAATATATTACTATAAAATACTATAGGACTAATCTAAGAAAGAAAAATAATTAAAATCCTAGTTTATAATTGATTGCATTCTTTGTATATGTTCACATTTGCCTAAACCTCCCTCCATCTGCAACATATTCGTCTGCTTTCCATAAAATTTTGCCTGCATTGCATTCATGCCCAGCACTCAAATGTAACAGATACCATACTTGTAAACTGGGGAATGCTGGGAGTGGAAGAGTTGGTCTTTCCCAAAAAAGAAAAATCTATTGGTTGACAAGTACCAAGTGGCCAGCTCTGAAAACATACATAGAGCTGACATTGTATGGACTAAAATGCTATAGATAGTAATATATATATATGCATATGGTTAGTCATATGCATACATAATAGATATCAATGGAAAAATTAGCCATTAATTTGAAGGAGAGTCAGAAAGGTTTGAAGAGAGGAAAGGGAAAGAAGAAATTTTGTAGCTATATTATAATCTCAAATATAGTATTAAAAAAGAGCAGGGAAATGTAAAAAAATCAATTGTTGAAAATGAGATATTATGAATGCTAATATCTCAGGTCAATGAGAGTAGAGATTTTCCTACATTCAGTTCACTTCACAGAGGCTTGTTAAACTTCTTGCATTCCCTTCAGTCACACGCATTTGAGGTTGCTTTTTTTCTGTACAACATCAACATAACTACTGTTCCACTCAGAATTAAACATCATATAGTCACACCTGTTCTATTACAAGGTCAGTTATTGACACATAGAACAACCACAATGTACCAGTGTTTGCCAATTTCTGTCAACAGGCACCTTGTATCTTGCTAGAACAAAATATTCCCAACAAAAGGATGCTTCTTTGGTGCCTCTTGGATAAGACATTTTCTTACGCAGATATTCTCAAATGTTCTTTAAGGGAAAGAGCAGAAGTGATGTAGGGATTTATGATCCTCTAGTCAGAATAATAGGAGAGAGCCTCCTCTTCTAGTTATATCAAATCATTGAGAGAGGAGTTTTGCCCTTAAAGAAAGGTGATAGTGCAAAACCAATGTCAAGAATGGCCTCTTTTTCCAAGGGATGAATTTTGCCCTTTCATTCATCCAGTGTATCTGGAACTTTAAAACTCTTATAAAGAGGATTTATTCACCAAACAAAAATAGGAATGAGGTCCTGGGAATTTAATCATTCCTACAATAAAATTCCTCTTTCATTAAATATAAATAGGTATACCTAGTTATGTTAGCAATTTTATGGCATTTAAATACCAATAATTATTCAAACAGATTTATTGAAGTTTAATGGCAGTGTAATAATAATGTCGGTATGTTTTATATGCAATAGTTGTTACACCTCATTAAACAGGTTGCTAAATGATCCATTGCTGTTCAATTAACATGAAATGACTGTGTTATTAAATCTTAAACTGTAAATTAAATCCTGATTTGAGACACTTAATTTTAAAGTGTGATTGAAAACTTCTTTGGGCGTGAGCCTCCAGGGTCCCTTTTATTTCTCCAAGTTCCTTCCTGCCTTGATCATTGCCCACAGTATACTTACATTTCAAACTGAAAACGTGCTTTTCTGGATTTGTGTGGCTGAACTTTTTCTTAATTGAGAAATATGTCTTTATAGTAGTTGGGCACATTTTGAGAAGAGATTTTTATTTTATATCTAGTTTTTTTATTGATGTAAAAATGTGGGTATTTCTTTAGTTTTTAGGAAAAAAGGCCATAGAGCCAGTCACTCATACTAACACATGCAAACTTTTCATGTTTGGCAACCTTCACTAAGTTAATTCATAGCTAAAAATTCATCTAGGTTTCAACATAGAGAACCATTGGACAAGAAGTTCCCTTTAGCATTCACTGAATCAACTGACTAAACAAATAGAAGCATGATGTTAACTAAGAAGCAATCATTACTATTCATTGGATACACTGAGCCCTGTCAATCTTTACATGTATACACAAGTATACAGACTGCAGCTGTTCTGGAAAATACAGTAGATTTTCCTTTGTGTGTGTTATAAGTCACCAAAAGGCTATAGAATGTAGGGTTTTTTCCCAGACATTATAACATGATGCTATTATAAAATAATAGCACAGAATATAAATTTGAGAATTAGCAATATAATTTGAATGCTAAAATTCTATTAAAAGCATGAAGAAAGATCATCTTCATGCTTTTAGTAGAATTTTAGTATTCAAATTATATTGTTAGTGCTATTATTTTTTAGTATCCACACATGATAGCTTTCAGTAATGTTTTAATTTCCTGTACTCCTAGCTATTCTTATTGGAGAAATTACATTTATACTTTGAAACAATTTCTAATATCTTGACCTAATAAGATTGAATTATTTTCTTCATTTAGATGATATTTGCAGTGCTAAGTGATGCATATCTATGATTAGAATATTTACATAGTCAATAAATCTACTAGACTTAGATATAAACTATCATCATCTTCTTTATTTGCAAATTGAAAAAAATTACAGGTCATTACAGAATAAAAACTATAAGCTTTGAATCATACTTTCTGACAACTGTGGAAACATCAAAGAGAATATTTACCCTGCATTGTTACTTTCTTGAGTGTACTTACACACATTTCTTAACAGCAATTTCCTTGTCTCTAAGAATTCAGTATACCCTCTTTAAAATATCCACTTTTTGCCAATGCTATCCAAACAATTCTTGCTTGTATTTTACAGCTTTAGTCATTATCTGGGAGGAGTTAGCTTCTTCCTCTTCACAACCTTTATTTATTTCTTAATTTATTTATTTATTCTATTTATTTATTATTTTTTATTAAAAATTTCCACCTCCTCCCATCCTCCCATTTCTCTCCCCCTCCCCCC
>LOJH01041071.1:0-14476 GCA_001685095.1 Ellobius talpinus
GCTCAGGCTGTGATGGTGGAGGACCTGGGTGGTGGGTGTGCTGCACTCCTGTGAAAATGCCAGGCGTGTGCTCCAGTGACCACTGTGGGGGACCTGGGTTACGGGGCCTGTTACACCCTGGGAATCAAAACCTGGACTTGTGTTCCTGTCACCTGGGGGCCAAACTGTGGAGCTGGCCCATATGACTGTGACACCCTTCCCCAAGCTACACTGTTTCCAGAGGTGTTACACGCCCACCTCCCAGGAACTGTGATGGTTCACACAACACATCCAAACCTAGGCTGCCCAAAGCCAGCTGACATATTTCCTTACTACTGCTGCTGTGGGAACAGATTCCACCAGAACCCATCCTCTTGGTATGCTCCAGTCCCCGCTACCTATGGCATGGGAAGGCTGGGCCCTGTGCCTGCCCCCTCCACCAGCTCATAGTTGATGACCATGGCAAGAGGCCTGAGCCTCAGACAAGGGCATGGACAAGGCTCTTCAGCCACATGGTAACCTGTGCCCATCAGAGAACCTACAGCCAGTAGCGATGGGGCTCAATTAAAAACTAGCTGAACAAACATATAGAAAGAACACCCTGATCACACACGTGTGCGCACACACTCACAGTCGATATTCTGACATGGATAGGCCTAAGGGGGCCACTATTGGAGGGAGTGGAGGAAGGGGGAACGTCAGTGTTTGGACCATGGTACAACTCACGGCCACAAATCCTTCTGGCTGGGGTCAGCCAGGGCAGCTAAGTGTTGT
Organism: Ellobius talpinus; assembly: GCA_001685095.1. Taxonomy (NCBI): domain Eukaryota; kingdom Metazoa; phylum Chordata; class Mammalia; order Rodentia; family Cricetidae; genus Ellobius; species Ellobius talpinus. Next base: position 754 of record LOJH01041071.1, read on the forward strand.
TCCTCTCAGTCCACACCGAGTCTCTTCTCAGAAGCCACCAGCCCAAAAGAGAACTATTGCTTGCAGATGGGTGGCTCAGAGCCCCTTTCCTGTACCCTGTCTGTCCCCGGACCCTGAGTTTGCTCCTAATCTCAGAAGTCCTCGGAAGGGGGTTCTGGGCACAGGTGGTATTTCCTCTTCTGTTACCACACCATTGCCCCGGCTCTCCCTGGTGTCTTGGTTGAAGCTGTTCTTGGAGGCTGTACCAGGAGCTCTGGGTCTAACCTCCTCCATCCTGAGGCACAGCAAAAGGGTTTTCTGGAGAGAGTGGAAGAAAGAAGTATCAAGCATTAGAGTGAGGAGAAGCCAAGAACACGTGACATTTGTACTAGAGCTCCTGGCCCACGCAATAAGACAAGAAAAACGTACAGAGTGCCAGGGCTTGAATACAAAAAAACCCAAATCACAATTAACTGTACATAATTTATCTGGAAAAATCTAACAGAGCCAGCAGGCTGCTTATCAGGACAGAGATCGCAATGGTAAATATGGTTCTCACTCTTCAAGCCATCAGATCAATTGATAAGACCCAGTGGGGCCCATCTCCCACAGCTCGACCATACAGCTTGGCTTGAGACAGTTCCAGTGAACACCTGTCATTGAACATAATTATTTTACTTTCATACTGCTAGTCTTTAGCCTTCTGGAGTACTCTGAATTGATGAAAATGTATATAGCATCCTTGTGTGATGAGCTGACAACTATTCAAAACAGATATGGATGCCTTCCACATGAATAACAAAACCCATTATGCCTCTTGGACGCACATCACTAGACAGGACTCAGTGGCTTCAGATCAGACAAAGTCACGAAAAGGAACTCAAGACAATCCTAGATCAGAGATGGGCTGGGAGACAGGTGGGTAAGAAGAAGGATGTAAGGGAGGCTTGAGGACCGAGGGCCTTGAGTGGATGAACCCAGCTGCAGGTACGACAACAGGGAGGGGGAGCAAACTCATTATGCCTGCTCCACAGGTCACCAGTGAGCCAGCTCAACGATAAATGTGCTTTACCCCAAACATGGTAATTCACGTGGGGAAAGGGGAGAAAGTCGCTCTCTGACCACTCACACACGCATGCTATGTACACACCCACACACAGACACACACAGAATAAAGAGATGAATGTGATGTTGAATAATAAATAAATAAAACAGCTACCCAGTTCCAAATCCCTGTCTTCCTAGAGGCAGATGAGGGTGACCATGTGATGGAGTGACTAACCTAGGGAAGTCAAAGACTACTAGGCTGCAAGAGGAGCGATAAGCCTGTTCTGGAACCAGCTCTTGTAGACCAGGCTGGCCTCGAACTCACAGAGATCCGCCTGCTCTGCCTCCCAAGTGCTGGGATTAAAGGCGTGCACCAACACTGCCTGGCCAGTTGTTTGATATATTTTTGAATTACTATCCCCGTAAAGCTGTCTTAAATAAACTACCAGAGGACAGGCCTGGGCATGTGAGGGGGCACAGAGAAGGTGCTCTCTCAAGGAGTATGTTTGAAAAAGCCCAAGGGTGCTGACAAGTACAGAAGAGAATGGAAATGAAAACAGGGAAGGGTATAAATAACAGACCGTAGGAGGGACGAGGTGAGGAGGAGGTGGCGTAGATAAACGAAGTCTGACTCATTTAGAGTTGGGGGTCTGAAGAATCCCTCAGCAGTTATAGTCAAATCAGAAGTGTGAAGGGGCACGGGGCAGAAGAACGAATGCAGCGATCAGGAGACAAGAGGAGGGGAAGGCGAAGACACTGAACACTGATACTGTTCATGGGGGGGAATAAGCGCCGTATCACAAAATAAATGATTAAGCCTATTGCATCCCATTATAATCATGGAGGTAACCATGGCATCCAAACACAGCTTTCCGAGTGATCAGAAGGCGTTTACACGGAAAACAAAACAAAGAAAACCCGGGCCATATGGGGGAAATTGACAGCCCCCACCAAAGCTATAAACGCAAAAAATGTATCATAAACCAGAACGACAGAAATGGGACTGAGCTTGTCTGCTGCGGCAGTAGACATCAATGAGCCATACGAACTTGCTAAAGAAGAAAAGGCACTTAGCGGGGATTGCAGCTACGTTCCACGTCAGGCCAAGCGGCTCAGAAGGGCCCCCACTTCACGCCACTGGAGCCTACACTTCAAAGGGGTCAGGCGGTAGGTTCTGCTTCACGTGCTGTACCCCATTTCAAAAGACAGCATGCATGGTGATACATGCAACAGGATACCAGGAGGAACTCAGGGTCAGACACAGTCGAAGCTGGGTGTAACTGGGACGGAGCCTGGTTCAGGGCTTTCCCAAGGCACGGTCCTGGGGTCCATCCTCAGCACCGGATGAACTGGGTGTGGTGGGAATTCTAGGTTCCCCAGGCTACACGAGGCTTAAAGTGAAATGGGGGTGGGGCAAGAGGCAGAAAGAATAGGAAAAGCAAGGGCAGTGTGTGGAATGGTAGGGACAGTCACCATGAGGCCCAACACTAGCGAATCCCTGTGCTCAAGACAACACAGCTTTGCCATTCGCTCCACAGGAACAGCCAGGGATGCAGGAGAAAAAGAGACAGAGTGAGCTATCGTTGGTATGCCCAGTTCCCCTCTCTCCATGACAGATGGAGGGGCCAGCATAAGGGAATCTCTTCTGTCTCTCTCATCACACACACACACACACACACACACACACACACACACACGGTGACAATCAGGCCTAAATTTCAAACATCAGAAATAAAACAGTGTCTGGTCACAATATAATATAGTTTGAACAAAAAAACCACAACTCAGGTGTCAGAGGTGTAAGTGGTACACACTTATAATCTCAGCTTTCAAGACAGAGAGGCAGGAGGATGGCTTCAAGTTTTGAGCAAGCCTGGACTACATAGAAAGACTCTAAACAAACAAACAAATAAATAAATGGCTGGGCCTCAGCTGATAAAGTGCTTGCCACATGAGTGTGAGGACCTGAGTTCAGAACCCCAGTATCCACATAGAAAGTTAGATGCCATAGCAGGCTCCTGCAATCCCAGCATTGAGGAGGCAGGTAGGCGCATTACTGGCTTGACTGGCCATGCAGTCTAGCCAAACTGGTGAGCTAGGTTCAGTGAGGGACCCTGTCTCAAACAGTGAAGTGGAAAGTGATTGAGGAAGACACATGGTGTTGCCCTGTAGCCTCCACATGCATGCGCACACACATGTACATATACACACAAACTTGCGCACCAGAGGAAAATCTCCCAAAATAAAATAAACTACTACCAGAGACTTTATAAACTCTTTAAAATAACACCTGAGTCAAAGAGACTGAAGAATAAACATCACAAAATATCAGACAAAAAAACCCAGGAATTTTAAAATTGGCCAAAAAAATGAAAATAACATTTCCAAAGCCAAGTGGCACAGCTAAAGCTGTACCAAGAGGTGGCTTCATAGCCATAAATAAGTTCTTCAGAAATGTGAAGCCATAAGTGGGTCACCAAGCTCAAACAGTTAGAAAAGGCAAAATCAAACAAACAACAAAACCAAGGAAGACCCAGTAAAGCAAGAAAGAGATCAAAATGGAAACAGCCCGAAGATGACTCTCATAAACAAACCTGGCTTTGGTTCTTTGGAAAGCAATAGGCTATGTGAACAGCTGGGGATTCCAACACAGCAGAAGGTAGAAGAACAAAAGAGCTGTAAATGGTAGCTGGGAAGGGAGGACCCATGTACTTTCTGTCTAAGTCTGTTCTCCAACCGGAATGACTTGCCGGTCTCCACAGATCCCCACGCTGCTAAGTCTGTGGCCAGCAATTGGCACCCCCCTCCCCCCAGCACTGGTCTAGTGGTGTTGACTCTGCCATGCCTCCTGTTCTAGGATGTTCCTGCCCTTTGTCCTGATTCTTCTTGGCTTCCAAGGATGCTCCAGTCCCTGACTATCAACCCTCCAGGTCGTATTTTCCTGTCACCTTCTGCTTCCTCCTGGAGCCTCAGCATTTCCCAAGGATGTCAGCACCATCTACACTGTGCTGTTCTAGTTCGTTTTCTGTTGGTGATAAAGAAACACCATGGCCATGACCAGCCTGGAGAGGAAAGGGTTTATTCTATCTTCCAGGTTACAATCCCCCATGGAGGGAAGGCAAGGCAGGAAGTTAAAGCAGGAGCTTGAATCAGACACAGAAGAAAGAATGCTACTTAGTGGCTTGCTCCCAGGCTCACCTGTTGCTACCTACCTTACAGGGCCCATGCTGATCTGCCTAGGGAAGATACTGCCCACAGTGGGCCGGGCCCTCCTACATCAAATTAACAATCAAAGAAAAGCCTCTCAGATGGGACCACAAGCTAATCTGACGGAGGCAATTCTTCAGCTGACCTTCCCTCTCCCTGGGTGTGTCAGGTTGACAAAAGAGGATTAATCATCACAGGCGAATGTTAGTTTTCTTGTTGCAGTGACTATGAGAAGTAACACATGAGCATGGACCATCTGGGTCATCTCAGGTCCAGCTGCCGATGATCAGGAGATGCTGGACCCACTGACACCTGCTCGTCTAGAGTAAAAAAAAATCACTAACTGCCAAGCTTGCCCAGTCACCCAAAGATGTGACCCAGCCATGCACCCCAAAAGCTTTAAAATAAACACGATATAGGATGAACAGATAAACCCATTCACCCACTTTGTAGGTGACAGATGACATGTACGGCTGTACCCCTGCCTACTCAGCCAGTGAGGATAAAGGGGAGGGATCTGGGTTGGGGTTATAGAAACGGCCCTTTGCGTTCCTGCCATGGGGTTGCTTGATGCCCAAATTTACAAAGCCAAAATAAACTAACTCTTTGTTACCCTGCTGCTAGTGGTTGTTATGAGTGGGGTTCTTGGTTTCCCACAGTGACCAAATTCCTAAACAGAAGCAATTTAGAGCATGGCAGGTTTATTTGTGTTTGTGGTTTGAGGATATTGTCCATCATGTCAGAGAAGGGTATGGTGGAGGGAACAAACAGCCCTGCAGGTGACAGAAGCAGGGGTCTTCTGGCTCGTGTCTGGGAGGATCCAAAGGCAGACAGCAGACAGGAAGTGTTAGCCAATCCCAGTTACCCAGTTCCTCCATTGAGGCTCTGCCTCTCAATGGTGATGCTGATGATGTTAGTGTGTGGATGGGAGATGAGGGACTCAAGGGGGCCTTGTCACTGTATCCACTTGTGACCCTCCCACGGAGGCTGAGGAGGGGAGATGGCCTCAGTTGGTTCAGTCTTGGTGTCTGGGATGGCACCTCAGGGCTTCTTATTACTGGACTGTACCTCTTCCAGGTTCATGGCCTCCGTTTTGTCCAGAAAACCCAGGATACTTTCCACATGCTAGATGCATCCCCCCCTTTCACCTGGGAAACTCCTATACAACCATCAAGAACCCTCATTAGGTGTCTTTTACTGAAGCTTCCCTGCCTCCCACAGGCATCCGTAACATGTTACCCCATATTCCACATCATTGGGAAGGGACCTGGGTTTTATTGAGCACTGTCAAGCAGTCCTAGGTTGTGAAATGCTGTGTGATTTTGGGCAAGTCACTAATGTCTTAGGGCCTCAGGTGCCCACTTGATGCCACTCCACATCCGCAGTGGCCATTGCTGACCAATGTGACATGCCTTGCCTGGACATTAACCACGGCATAGACCATGTTGGGATGCCTGGCCTCAGCCTAGCCTTTTAGAAGAAACTGTTGGAGCAGGGGTACCTGCTATGTCAGTCACATTAAAAAAAATGGGTCCTAGGGGACCTGGCCTGGTTCTCAGCTCAGTGGGGGCCTGAGAAAGAAGTTGGTTGGTTGATGCTGGGGAACGGGTGGGCCTAGTTGAGGACATTCAGAAAGCCATAGCAGGCCTGGTAAGAGGGACAATGGCTACTACAGACTTAGACCCTAGATGAAGGTCCTTGGACTCCATCCCAGGGTTATGAGATTCTAGAAAATTCTGTGCAAGGCAACTTAGGGCTGGTCAGTACTCCTGAGCCTGGCCTTCTCAGAGTGCTGTCCCCTGTGCTGGTGAACTCCATCCTCAGTATTCCATTTTCAAACTTTACTAGGTAAGGACTTGGGCTCTGAGGGGACAGATGACTTGCCCAGGACCAATGTCCAGCCAGTGTGGTCCAATCTGTGCTGCTAACCACTGGGCAACACCGCCATTCTGCACAGCCGCATTGGTGAGTAGTGCTGAGCTAAGCAAGGGGTGGGGGAGGGGCACAGGAGGAGCTGTGAGGCTGGCTGGTGGATGGGGGTGGATGGGTGGAACGTCTGCAGCCTGGTTGAAATGAGATGGCGCACCTGGTGATTTGAATAGTAATGAAAGCTTCCCAAATGCCAGGAGAGTCTGGAACAATAAAAGCAAAGGAGAGGCTCCTGTCTAACTACAGGCAAAGTGTGGACGTGGCTCCTGGGATGACGGTAGCTCATAGCCATTTAGCACTGGCTGGCTGCTGGGCCAAGGCAGGAGCTGTGACACATCTCCTGGGGTGTTCTCCCAGCAACCCCACAGTTGGGACAGCTTTAAGTACATTTTTTTAAACAAGGGAGCAGAAAGCGGGGATGCTGGGAGAAGCATGGCAGGAACAGATGCAATACCAGGGCCCAGTGGCAGCCTGGGTAGCAGATGTGGGCCCAGCAGGTGGCAGGTCTCCAGTAGGAGGTGCTGTTCCCGCAGAAGGATGGAAAGCAATGCGCATTCAGATGCAACTTGCTCACGGTGGAACTTGGTGAGGATGTGAGCAGGCCAAGTTCCTCCTTTAAACTGCAGCAGAGCTGAGTGCACACCCACCCGTGGCTGCCCTCATACACCTGAGTAGACATACATGGACAAGGCCTCTAAAGTTCCCTGCCCCGATGCCTGGGAACTGTGATTGCACTTGTAAGTCAGGGAGCTTCCTGCTGGGAGTCCCCTCAGGGTCCTAACAAAAGGTATGGTCAGGCTCATCTGGCTGGGCACACGCAGGGGAGCCATAGACATGAAAGGGTCTCCGAAGCAGTAGTTAAAGAAATGGCTCAATGCTTAAGAGTGCCGGCTGCTCTTGCAGAGAGGGACCCAGATTCGAGTCCCAGCACCCACATGGAGGCTCACAATTGTCTGTAACTCCAGTTCCAGGAGATCCAACTCCCTTTTCTGGCCTCAGCGGGAACCAGTCAGGCAAGTGGTACACAGACGTAGGCTGAGCATCCATACACATGAAGTTTTTAAAAAGTTTTAAAGAAAACAGAAACAGGAGTCAGACAACAGCTGTGGGTGGGGCTATGGACCAGTGAGGGCAAGCACCTCAGGAAGTCTCCTTACTGCCTCCTGAAGGAGCAGGCCTGCCACCTTGATGTAGGTGCCACACCATCCTATGGCTCTGGGGTTCCTCAGCTCTACCCCACATTGTGTGTGTGTGTGTGTGTGTGTGTGTGTGTGCGCGCGCGTGCATGCGTGCATGTGCATGTGTTTGCCTTTGTACCCAGCCTGCCTACTTCTCAGTTTTGTGTCCCTTCCCTGTTTTGAGTGAGTCTCCGGCAGTCAGCAAGGATTCAGACCCTGGCTTGGCTGCTAGCAGTGTGGACCAGGTCCTGGTTAGCCCTCAGGATGAGATCATCTCCCTTCCTCCCAGCTATTATCACCTGCCTCCATGAGCATCTTCTGCTCAGCAGGGATGCGTGTGGGTACTATGTTAGTAGGTAGAGAATCATTGAGCAAGAGGACAGCAGTGATGTCACCTTCAGAAGCCAGTGGCCTGTACCACCTTCATTCCAAGGTTAACAAGTCAGCTGCCACTTGCTCCTGGAGCAAGGAAGCTTCTAGGTCCACGTTCAACCAGCATGAGGTATCGGTAACCCATCAGTTCCAACACAGGCCCCAGAGGGTGACAGAAGGGCATGGAGCAGCTGCTTTGGTAGGGGTCTCTTGGGTCACCCAGCAGGACAGACATTGGCTGTGGCCTCAGCGTAGAAGAGATAAGAAGCAACGAGGGTGGCATAGAGGTCAGTGACTCTGGCTTGCACTCATCTCTGCTGGGGACATGGAGGCTTCTGGGGACCAGCTTCTTCTTGTTTAACCTTGGATGTGCTCATGACCTTTCAAAACCCTGGTACCATTAAACAGCAGGAAGAACTCCCACCAGAGAGGTTGGTAAGGTGGAATGGCCTTGCCCTCCCTGGTCCCCTGGAGTCTGACTCTCTTTCACTTCCTGCTGGGTCTCCCCGAGAAAGGGTGAGGCCTCTCTATGATGATGCAGACAGTATCATAGCATCCTCCAGCATCCACTCTGCCTGAGGACATGGTGGTACTGTGAGGAATCTAACGTGTGAGATGAAGGCACAGATCTGTTGGGAGAAGGCTTGCCTAGCGTGCATGAAGCCACATGATCCATTCCTAGAACCACATGAACTGGGTACGGGAAGGCAGGAGGAACAGAAGGCCAGGGCCAGCTGGGCTACAAAGCAAAGATCTTTAACATGAGCCCTCATCTCTCCTTCAGAAGGAAGCTAAGAGAATGCATTTGTTCTGCTGGCCAGGGAGTCTCTGTGGGGTTACAGCCTGGAGGAAGGGCCAGGCATCTCTATGGCACAGGGCAGCGGGCAGCACATCTTGGAAATGGGGCTGCAGGGTGGGCTGGGGGGCTTTGGGGGCCCTGATTCTAGTCCTTCCCGCTGCTCTCCCTCCTGTCCCCTCTCTCTCTCTCTCTCTCTCTCTCCCTCTCTCTCTCAGCTGTGGGTCCCTTGGTCCTTTTAACACACACATCCTGTTGGTTAATTTTTAATGGCACACTGGTCAATAATTGATGGTACCACTTTAAGAGGAAACTTGTGTTCTACATCAGCCGCCTCTGCTCAGGCCGTCATCCTTCCCTCGAAGGCCTCTGTCTGGAACTGCCCACACCCCCACCACGAGAATCAAGATGTCTTCACCTCCTGCACCAGAGGTTTTAAAGCACTTAGCCACTCTTGTCCCATTAGCATCGCCAGCAGCCCAAGAGGGTCAGGAGGCTCTGTGGAAAGGTGGGGCTGAGATGTGGAAGGTCATGGCTGCCCACAGTCAAGCAGCAAGAGGAGGCAGAGGGTAGAATAGGGTACCCACTCCTGCCCAGAACTCTGCCCTGGCCTTATGAACTCTGATGACTCAGGCATGCCCTGCTCTCCTGTGGACCAAGTGGCTAGGCTCTTACTGCAGTGGACACAGGGAGAGAGGGTTCTCAGAAGAAGGAGCCTCCTCTCCATCAAAAAAAAAAAGGCCTCAGTAAGGTTCTGAGGGATGAATAGGAGTTTGCTATGGCTGGGAAACAGTAATAAGTACTGGGATCAAGTCTATGCTGAGTTCTCAGCCCTGATCTGCACCCCAGTCTTAGGTGTATGTCTTGTGAATCATGTGAAATAAATATCACCTATTGCGCCTAGGGTGTCACTCCTTGTCCCTGATTATCCACGGCTGTAGGTCATGCTGGCCCCACTTGTGTTCTCTCAAGCCTGGGTGCAGACTGGGACCTGTTCCTTCTTTCTGAAGTGCAGCCTGTGAGTCGCCCAGGCCCAGCGTGGGCTCTGTCATGGTTAGCTTTATCAGTCTGCTTCACACAAACCTGAAGTCGCCTGGGAAGAAGTACCCTCACCTCAACTGAAGAGCTGCCTGTGGGCATATCTATCTACAGGGCATTTTCTTGATTGCTAATTGCTGTAGCAGGACCCAGTCCGTGAGTGGTGTCATCCCTAGGCAAGTGGACCAGGGCTGTATAAGAAAGCTAACTGAGCAAGCTTGGAGGAGTGAGTCACTGAGTGGTGTTCTCTGTAGTTTCTGCTTCATCTCCTGCTTTTGTTCTGTTTAATCATAGCAGCAGAAAAGTAACTGGACACCCTCCTCCTGCCCTCTCACGGGGACACCCTCCTCCTGCCCTCTCATGGGACACCCTCCTCCTGCCCTCTCACGGGAGACCCTCCTCCTGCCCTCTCATGGGGATGGGGAGTGGAGAGAAGCTGCATCCAGGGTCAAACCCAAGTACGGCTCATGAACACATTCACTCTCTGCCTGGTACACAGGGACATGTTATGTCACACAGACATCACAATACACCACATGCTGGTACATAGTCAACAATGAATCAGAGAATACAGACACGCAGATACACACACACACACACAGATAGACACCAACACAGATACACACACACATGGACACCAACACAGACATACACACACACATGCACACTGACACAGACAGACACCAACACACAGACACACACATTGACACAGACACCAACACAGACACACACATGCATGCACACAGGCACACACACGTTCACACACACATACACAGACAAGCACACACACACACAAACACACACACCCCACCCCTTGTCCTTGTCCACTGTTGCCAGAACAACCGAAGATAAGCCATCTTTCAGAGGTGGTGGCCTACCCAGCATCTCTCCTGGGTCATCATGCCTGCTGGAGACCCATCTGTCCTTTGGGCATCTTGTGCCTCCTGTTCACCTGTTTCTTGTCCTAGTTCCTCAGAATCCACGCTACCCTCCTCCTCTCCCCTGAAACGCAGAGTGCCCAGCCTTCACTGCAGTATAACCTACCGTGCCCTGCCCAAGTCTCTCTGGAGTCCACTGTGATCTCTTACTGACCTGCACCCACATTTTCCAGGTCCCATTCACCTCTAGAACAGCCTTGCAGCCCCACCCTTGGCCTGGACACAGTCACTGCTCCTCTTGGTGCCACCTGCCACTGTGGTCCAGGCCTTCCCAACCCCCACCCGCAGCTCGGATGGATTTCTCAGACTAATGGACAACAAGCTCCTGTCCCCAGGCTCCACAAAGAGGTCTGCCACCCCCCTCCTGCTGTCAGCCGGGAGACACACTATTGCCATTGACTGACTAATGGCTTTTAGGAAGACAGTATTGGTCCATTACACATGTGTATTGATCGGTATACATCTGGATTTGAGCTCTGCGAGGCAACAAAGATGTATCCTTGGAAACGTGAAAGGGCCACAATAGGAGCAGAGACACAGTGATCACAAGAGAGAGGCTTGGAGGAGCTGCTCTGGGGGAGTGTCAACTATCCCTCTCTATATCCTCTGACCTCTGCCTCCATCTTATGGAGGAAGGTGTTCCATAGGGGAGTCCAGCTCCCACACTGTGGGGCTACTGGTCAGGGAATACCCAGAGAGGCTACTGAGCAGCTCAGGTCAGAAGATCATGGATGGAGGAGGTGGGACGGTCAGTGGAAGTGAAGTCTGTCAGATGACCTGCTAAGTAGCAGCCAAGGGTCCCTGGATGGGCGGAGGCTCTTGTCTCCATGAGACTCTGGTGAAGTGTCTTAGGTGGTCGCTTGGCTGGGGTGGGATGTTGGAAAGGAGGACTGGAGAGTGATGGAGACTGTGGGCCCTGCACAGCTGTGCATCCTGGCTCTCCCCACTCAGAACCACAGCTCCAGGGGTTGAGTCTTTCTGAACCCCAGCCCATGGCAGGCAGCATGACTGAGAAAGTGGATGCTAGAGTACAAAGATCCAGGGACCAAGCCGATAGGCAAAAAACTCAACCCCAGGTTCCTTCTTCCGTGTGGTTGGAGGAACAATGACATAAGCCGTCCTTTACATCCAGCTAGGGTGAGGCACGGGGCAGTGTCCTTTCCTCCAAGCACATGAGTGGGAAGGAGCAGGCAAGTGGCTTTTGGTGCCCCCTCATGGGTCAGCCACTGTGGTTCAGGGTGTGATTATAGGGATTCTATCAGGGACATGAAGGGATGTACCTTCCCCATGGAGGGTCACACCTGGCCTTATGAAATGTCTCTTTATTAATGACTCATGGGACTGGGATCTCTATTTACACAATTGGTATGTTAGGACATTCTAATGAAAGCTCCATACAAGTGTGTGGGTTGGTTCACTGTGGTGTAGACCTGTGTGTGGGTGGCCAGCTTGGAAATGGATGCAGTGTTGCCCAGTTCCCAGTAGACCTTCCCGCAGTCTCCCAAAGTCCCTGCTTTTCCAGGTAGGCCAGCAGGGGCTTACTCAAAGACCCAGGGATCCAGACCCGAAAGCTGCTCTCCCACAGTCTGCCGAGAGGCTCCTGGTCTTCCAGACCTACAGTCTGCTGGGAACTGAGGCTGGAAGAGGTGCCTGTGACCTCCCTGCTCCAAAGGTTACTCTGGAGTGGCCTTTGAAATGGCTTCCCTGATCATCTCTAAGGTGTGTTTGTCCTTGATGGAAGGCATTGATTTTTCCAAGCAAAGCAGGTGGAGGTCAGTGTGAGCCTTCGCTGAGCCAGTGGCGGCTTCTGAGGCTCTGGTCTCTGCCTTTCTCGTCTCTTGACTCTCGACCCTCAACATTGGGCTTGGACACAAAAGCTGGCCTCCAACAAGCACTGGCTGTCTGAGTGAGGGTTCCGTGATGTCTGTGCAACCCTCGCCTCCACTCAGGCTGGCTCGGAGGCAGGCTGGGGCCAGGAAGCTGGTGAAGATCCTTCAGGCACAAAGGATCCAGACATACAGTAAAAGTGACCAATCCTGTTTTCTACCCTCCCCTGGAATGGCCTGGAGCTGGGAAGAGCTGATAAACTGACCTTCTAGAACCACGGTGGACCCTTAGGCTGACCACCAGCTGCCTGCCTGCGGGTGACCCTGTAGACACCAAGTTACTTGTTAACGTAAGCAGAAGAGACACATTTGTCCCCAGAGAGGTTACAGGCCAAGGGGCAGGTGAGGGCAGTTGAGGTGGCAACGTTCCAGCCCTGGGACGTTCATGACTGGTGACAGAGAAAGGGTTGGCAAACACTGGACATCCTGCCCTCAGAGGCCAGCAGAGTCCCCACACACTGGCTGAATCCCAGCATACCAGGCCGAGTGCATGCTGCCTGCTTTTGAGGTGCGAACACCCCAGCTCACTATCCCTAAATGTAGAAGGCATGCCCCAGGCTAGCCCATCCAGCCCATCCTGCAGCTATCTCCCAGGCAGACAAGATGGACCAGAACGTACATTCTCTGACTCAGGAGCACAGCGACAGCCAATGCAGGAACGTAACGTGTGGAGTTCTGAAGGGTTACCATTTCCATGTCCATTACAGTGTGTTTTATCATCAGCTTATACAGTCTGACTTTTTAGCCATTTAGCAAGAGGCTTCCAAATTCCCACTATCTTCCTGGGCATTCTTGGCATGGGGCAGGAAACCCTGTCACATGTGGGACGCACATAGGAAACCTTGAGAATCCAGCCCAAGCTGTGTCAGTCAGAGCAGGCCTGAGTTTTCCAGAAAAGCAACTCGAATGAAACTTAATTAAGAATATATTTAGTAAACAGTGAACGGAGGGTAGAGGGGAACCCCAAGGAAACGAGGTTTGAGGAACAAATGCTGGTTCATGGAAGCAGAGACCGTTATCAATGGTCTTGGAGGCACAGTGAAATAGAGGCTCACCAAGAGAGGAGACAGAATGAATGAATAGCATCACCATGACAATGAAAGAGATAGGTAGTGCCCCAGAGTTGCATCATGAACCCCATCTGTGGTGCCACCAGCTGCGCATGGGGCCATCAGACTGTCACTCCGGGCTCAGGCTTCCTCCTGCCTGGAGTCCATCCGGAGGAAGGAGCTCACCTCCTCTCTTGGGGAGAGGCCAGAGCCAGTGAAATGTTGGTTGCACCCCTTAAGTTTTGGTTGCAACCTGATGGAGGAGGGTCATCTGTCCTATGTGTTACTTTCATTGGTTAATAAA
>LOJH01041072.1:0-14146 GCA_001685095.1 Ellobius talpinus
TGTGTTCGCAGCCACATCCCACTCATGAGCAGGGCTGCTGACAGAGTCAGCTCCAGTTCAAGTGTAATTTGGAGAAGATGAAATCTCAACTGGGTTCAAAAGAAAGCTGCTAATGATGTGAGCAAAGGTAGCATCTTTCTGTGCAGAAACAGGTAGATTATGTGTAGGTTTATCTTATTTTATCTTGGGACAGGGTTTTACTATGCAGCCCTGGCTTGTCTGGTACCTTCTCTGTAGACCAGGATAGCTTTCAGTCACAGAGATCTACCTGACACTGCCTCCTGAGTGTTGGCACTAAATGCTTGTGTCACCATTTCCTTCCAAATGGAAAGGAAATGTCAAAGAATGTAGCAGTTTGGATCAATATTAGATTCGTAGTTTGCAGAACTGGATGGGTTGAGTCAACTACCTGATCTCATATGACAGAATTATCTGTTCTGGGAAGATTCATCAGAAGGGTGGGTGGGACCATTCCCTCCCTAAAGCTTTCCTAGTTAAGCATCTATTTTGTTTATATTTAGTAGTACTTCCCTTGATACAATTTTAATGTGAAGACTAGCTTCATTAACTGGGTGCCATGGTGATAAATAATATATTTGTGTGGTTTTAAAATAAAATACTTTTCATAACTATTTACATTCATATCACAAATGTATCTAGGCAATTAAGCATTCTTGATGCGAACAGGCATTACATTACAAACAGTCTAACACTTTAACTCAAAGAAGAAAGACATAGTGTAAGATATACTTGTTTCCTGTGTTCATCTATTGCTATTTTATATGCAGTTTACAAAAAGCTTATTTGCTCAGATATTACCTTCTTAAATTTGGGGAATGAGAGATGTGTTTTAAACAATACCCTTCACTCATTTAAAAAGACATTAGTGAAAGATGATAGAGGTGGTCCAGAACCTATAATCTGGAGGAAGCAACATTGGAAGTAAACTCTGCACTGATGTTCAGCATAAAACATCCACCAGTGGTTCCAAAACAAGTATCAAACTATCTCATGCAGCTCCATTGCTTCATTATTGCCTACATTATTATCCATTACCAGACTCTCACATACTGGCCACAGAGAATCAGATGACAATCTCGACTGACTTGGGAAAAGAATCTCAGTGAGGCATTGTCTATATGTACAGCACACAGTACTTCTGTGAACTTATGTGAGACCATCCAACTCACTATGGGCAACACCATTCTCTGGATTTAGGTCCTGATTTGTTTAAGAATGGAGAAATTGAACTGAGTCCTGGCATGCATGTATTAATTCATTTTCTTCTGTCCTGGAGTGCGCATGTGATGTAACTAGCTGATTCAAATTCTTTCTGCCTTGACTTTGTCACATTCTATAATCTAAGTCCCTTTGTTGTCTAAGTAGATCAACTATGTCAACAAAGATAGGAAGGCTAAGGTCATATTTTACAGGACAGCACTAAACAAGTTGAAGAAACTAGCAAACTAAGATGGGATTTTAGTAATTAAAGCTTCAGAGATGGCTCCACTGCTAAAAGGGCCTGTAGTGCAAGGGTGAGGGCTGCAGTAACCACATAAAATCCCAAAGGGCCTGCTCACCTACATTTCACCCAAACCCTTAGACGGCAGAGACAGAGGCTGCCTTATGATAGTCAGCTAGCTTGACTAGTTGAATTAGTGAGATTCAGTGAGGGACGCTGGTTCAGCAAATAAAGTAGAAAACAATCAAAACACTGAACATCAGCCTCTGGCTTGCACTTGCATACACACACATATAAACACACACATATGCACATAGCACCCACACAGATGCATATGAGAAAAGTATAGTAGATTATCAAAAATGTGTATTGACATGCAAAATTTATACCACAACTTTGTCTTTCAGCTGTGTGATAACAAATCATGGCTTTAGCTGCAGTTTTGAGTAAATGTACATAATCAATCATCTTTAGTAAGGAGCACTTCAGAGATAATTGTTCCATAAAACATTAATCTAAACTTGGAAACTGACCCTTAGTTTCAAATCAATTTCCATTTTGTGAGCAGGAGCAGGTGCTTGAGAAGTTTTCAAAGTGACTGTACGTAAGCTCACTCCTGGTGAACAGTGATTGATTTATTAGTGTGTGCATTTTTTGTCAAGACAAGAGGACTCTGAGGACCTATTGGATGGCTTTTCTCAGTATTTCATTTGTATGACCAAGAAAAAGTATTTTTCCCCTGGAGGAAAACCATGGGATGGGATTTTTTCATATTTTATCTTCCTATTTAAAGTAGAAAGTGTTACAAGTCCATATATTCCATAAATTACACGGAGACATAAAATCCTATTTATCCAACTGTGATTGCTTTGATGGTGACATCTACTTTCTCAGGTTTCTCTGCCTCATGGGATGAGAAGCACGAGTTGAACTAGACCTGCATCATAGGATCAAGTGAAAATTTGTTTTTATTGAAGTTCTCTAATGCTCAGCTGGTTTGTCTTTCAAATGGGGGGGTGGATTTGCTGATGACTATTTATATTAAAATCAAATGGAAAAGATTGATTAAATTAATACCTTTGTGAATCAGGAAGAAATATTTTAGAGAATTTTCGTTGATCATATTTGTTGGTACCACAGACAAGAGGAAAAGACAAATTGTCCTATATCGTTTATCAATTCTAAATGGAAGAATTATTCTTGTGTGTATGGGCTTACCCTTTTATACATACAGATAACTTCAAAGGGTTGAGAAAAGCCATAAAAGTTTAGGAAATTGAAGATAAAATTGAACTAGAAAATAAAGCATTAGATTGAATTTTATAACTGGAGTAGAGTAATATATTATGAAAAATGTCCCTTAATTTCCTATACTCTCTGCTTCATAAAGAGATAAAATTTAGCTCTGAGCTCTCACAGGATCAAATCAGAAAAAAAAGTCAGCTATGAATTACAGCTTATGTACCTTAAAAATTGTAGCAATCTATTATCAGGAATGAAGAAGAGTATTTAGTTCCAGTGTTGCCCACCTTCCATTTCAGGAAATGCATTGTGGGCAATACTAAACCAACAAAGACCCAAAAACGGACAGAAAATTTCTTCATGAAGTAAGATTCGGGCACAACATCATATTGTTGTTGTGCCCGGCTGTCAGGGCTGTCAGGTTCATGTTGTTGCTCCCTGGTGGGAAGCTCTTCCCTAGCTCAATAATGTCGTTACATCCTTTCTCGCCCTTTCCTCCAGACAGAACATCATGTAATCACCATTTATATTCCCAAACTACTCTCCCATCTCAGTGGCCATGAGAAAACTCCCAGGGGTGAGCCACTTCAAAGCAAAGGATTCTCCAAATGGAAGACACTGTCTTTTTCCCTCAAGTAATTCAGAAGCAATTTCACCTTAGAAAATACATGCTGACAGGACGCAGGGCGGGTTCAGTAATATCATCATCATTTGATAAACAGATTATTTTCAAAAGCTGCTTTCACTTTGCAAGAAAGTTGAAAGGGAGGATTAGATTTCTCATCTACTTCTTGGCCACATGTTCATGTCTTTCTCATTGTCACCAGCCCCCATCAATGTAGAGCATTTGTTATAATCACTGCTTCTTTTGTCCCCAGCCCTTGGAAAGCAAAGATTTTGTACTGTTTTATGAAGACAATGTTACTTTTCCTGGATGCCACAAAGTCAACTCAAGTGTATATAGCTTGTTGGGCAAGTTTCTTTTGTTTAATAATATGTTTCATATGTATCTTGAGTTCTGTCATATATTCTCTTGGATCTATTGCTTAGTTCTAGTACAGGACAGCATTCACTCATACAGGTGTACTATAGTTTATTTGTCCACTCATGTGTTGAAGGATGTCAAGTTTTAGAAATTAAGAATAAAACAATTACAATTGTCAGTCTGCAGGTTTTTATGTAGACATAGGTGCTTAGCTCATGTGGGTAAGTAATTAGAAGCCCAGTTTCTGGATGGTGTTAGCTTAGGCTTAGTTGGCAGCCAACTGCTGACCTTTCTTCTATAATATCTGTCTCATCCAGATTTGAATCATTATTCCCTCTGCTCACATCCTTGGGTTTTGTTTTTCCCATTTTCCTTTAGTTTCTCTTCTTGACTTTTTTTTTTAAAAAAACATTAATAATATATTAGATATAATTATTTCCCTGTAGCTCTGTTTTCTTATAAGCATAGGCTAAGGTGTTTTATACATATATTATGTTACTTAGAAGATGGCCTAAACCGAAGTTTTCACCAGCATCCTCATCCTTGTGCATCAGGAGAGTGAGAACTTGGAAAATTGAGATTGCTTCGCAGAGGTTGAAAAGCAAGTTAAAAAAGTGTTAGTGCAGATGTAAATGGGCCATGGAAACTGGCTTTTGATCCTGGGAACTTTTTCAAAGTTGAGTGAACTAGACCACACCTTTCTAACACCGCATTTCACTGGGGTAAAAGGAACAAAGTTCATTGCCTGTCATTAGTGCTTTCTAATTGAGACAAAAGTATAATCTGTGGCAGTAAAGGATCGTGCTGCCAGTGTTATGAGAAAAAGGAAATATTTCATATCCTTTAGGGGACTATAAAGAAAATTGTCTTTCACAAAGGCTGACACTTAGGAGAGGGAAAGTACTCTCCTCTAAGAATCTATACCGGTAGTCAGCCTGAATCCACACTAGCTAGCTGGATCAAAATGCTCCAAGTTGAGAATTTATTGTAAAGTGATCCCCAGCTGGTAGTTCCCTCAAGATACTGGCAGAAACAAATAAGAATTCTCTCCGATGGAATCTCCTTTTAGGCTTCAAAACAATCCCCACAGGTAAAGTTCCAAGATATAAAAACTCAGAAGCAAACAAAGCACTATAGGAGAGCCAGCATATAAACTCCAGCTAGAAATTGGCAT
Organism: Ellobius talpinus; assembly: GCA_001685095.1. Classification (NCBI taxonomy): domain Eukaryota; kingdom Metazoa; phylum Chordata; class Mammalia; order Rodentia; family Cricetidae; genus Ellobius; species Ellobius talpinus. Next base: position 4,864 of record LOJH01041072.1, read on the forward strand.
GAGAAGGCTCTGAATTCTGACACTGTAAAACAAGCCAGATGTTCAATGTGTTTAATAAGATGAGTGAAGGTATTGGATATGGCAGCCAAGAAATTGAAAGGCCTAGAATTATCAAGAAACTTCTAAGAACAAAAGGATACAATTGAACTTCTTAGTACTAAAACAACACAATGCAATGATATTTGAAATTTCAAGTTGAGGATAGAAATTTAATGATTTTTTTGATGTTTTGATGAGGCAATTAATGAGCTGGAAGATGTAAAGTTGAAGATTCTACATAGACTACTGGGAACAGCAGACAACAAAACCCAGACATTTAGAGAAATGAGTTAATGGGTCAGAAGATTTGCTGGGTTTTCCATCACAGGAGAGAAGGAGATAAAGACCATGTTTAACTCTTCCCATTGTTTCAGCTGTCCAAAGATACTTCAGAATCAGATTTTTAATTTGTACAAAGAGAATGCTGGTGTTATTTAAGAAGAATTGGTATGAATTTACCATCCCAGCGGTCAGGCTGGGAACTACTGGGAAAGAGAACAGTGCATGACTGGAAGTTAATGAGAGCCAGAAACATGTCCATTAGACTTGCATTTCATTACAAGAAGACAGAGAGTGTGGTCACTCCAGCCCTGGCAATCTCAGTTCCAAAGTGATGGGTGTTCCTGGCCATTGAGTTTCCTCCAGAGCCCATAAGAGCAGTGTTCTGTGGTCGGACCATCTGCCTCCTGTGCAACTAGGAATAGATAGAAAAGTGGGCTTACCTGGTGAACATAATGTGCACACTTAAGCAGAAGGAAGTGCAGAGTAAATTAGGAACTGGAAAAGATGTTCTCAAATAAAAAAAAACACGCACTGACAAGGACTGCTAGAGCTCCCTAACTCTCGGGAAGGAGTACTGCAGGTTAAGGGCCACTCTTCAGCGCCTATGTAACTAAGGGCAAGGAGTTAGGTGGTAATTGTTTGGTTTCTTGAGTTGGATCAATATGGAATATCTCTTTTCATTGACTTAAATTTTTTCCCTGTATTTTGTCTTTTAAAAAATTCATTGGTATTTTTAAAATTTAAAGTATTTTGAAAACTTATTCCTAAATACTTTACATTTTAATGGCATTATAAATAGTATTCCTTTTCATATTTCATTTCAAAGTTAATCTTTCTGAGTATTTTTGTAAGCAGAAAAAAATTGACCTTGTTATTGACCTGAAGTCACATCTTTGTTACTATATTCAATTTCTTAGAATTTGCAGGGTTTTCAAAGCCAATAACCAGTTGATTTGGAAACAAAAATGTTTGCTTCTTATCTTCCAGTTCGAATGACTTTTATTTGTTACTCTCATCTTATCCTAGACTTCTGATAAAATAATGAGCAGAAGAGATGTGAATTTTCAACATTGAAGGGAGTCCTGTCTCACCCTATGTGTAACATTAGATTAGGTATTTGTAGACAGTCTTTATTAAATTGGGGAAGTCTGCCTCCTGTTCCTAGTATGGTGAAAGTTTGTTTTTAAATTATTAATAATTATTTAATATTTTAAAGAATATATTCTGAATTCATTGAGTTAATTACATGAACTTATGTTTTAAGATTTATTTTTATTTTAATGTGAGTGTGTATGCTTGTGTGAATGTATGACACAAGTGTGTAGATGCCCTCAGGGGTTCAAAAGAGACCTTTGCAGACCCTGGTGTTGGAGTTATAGGCAGTTGTAAGTCACTTGACATAAATGCTGAGAACTAACCTTGGGTTCATCATTGAGCCATCTCTTCCAAGGTATGATTTCACACCTACTTGTAGATTATTGTGTGGAAAAAGCCAAGCAGAAAGCACTTAATAGTAACTCAAAAATACACCCAAATATTGGCATTTTTCCTTCTCTATTTTTCCCACTTGTTTTACTCATGGTTCGTAAAATGAATTATCTCAGACAGTTGTGCCTCCCACAGATTCCAGGCTAGTTTATTTTGTAACTATTCAAATCCTGAATCAATAGTTGAACACATTTGTTAAAGAGAACTCAGGGACAGATGACTTTGTTATTGAGTACTCCCAAATTTTCAAAGAGCAAATAGTCCAGAGCACACACTGACTCTCTGAGAGTTAGAAAGCATTGCCCTGCCTCATCTAATGAGAGCACCATCACCTTGCTCATGCCAGGGTAACTAAGAGAAATTCATGAACACAAAGGTGAAATTATAAACGTACTAGAAAACTAAACTAAATTAAATTACCGAGTTTTTATTGCTCTCTAGTATGTAAGATTAGATTTAGTTTTGAATCATAATATATGGATCTTATCACATTAACAAATTCAAGAAAAAATGATGTGTTCATGAAAGATGTAGAGAAATAATAGCAAACTTTATTGCCTACTCAAGGTTTTAAAAAAGTTTTTGCAAAAGAGGAAGAGAGACAGTTTGGATGATACAGACATAAAATCCCAGCTACTTTAAAGCTAATGAGGCAGGAAGATTTCATGTTCAAACCCTTCTTGGGCTATAGAGTTAGATCAAAGCTCACACAACCCAGAGAGAACCTCTATCAACATAGATATTTAAAAATCTATTTAGATGTTGCTTAGTGGTAGATTCACAATCCTCAGCAATGTAAAACAAACAGATAATCAAAATAATGAAGAAGACTAGCCAAATTTGTTTAATCAATGGAAGAACAGATACAAAACTCCTGGGATACTTTTAATACTATAACAATAACTACAAAGTGAAGAAGAGACAAGGGTGTGGATTCTCACCATGCCTGTGCACCATTGCTTTAGAGCATGATTGGTTCAATAAGACAAGGAAAGCATAGGACAGGAGGAGCAGAATAAAAACCATTCCATTCTCCCAAGAGGACGATTTTGGTTGTTTTCTTTTGTTTGTGTTTTTGGAACAAAGTCTCTTTGGGTAGCCCTGGCTGGACTCAAACTGGTGATATTTCTGCTTCAGCTTACTGGAAGTTGGTATTTCAGTGTATACCAATGAATTCATTTGATAAAATGATTTAATACAGAAAAATTCAAAAGGTTTTAGTTAACATAATTAATAAAGATTTAAAAATTTACTAAATTTAAAAATCAAGATAAATAACTTTATCTTTAGCAAAAAATGTATGCTACCTTAGAACACATCTAACAGCAAATGAATGAGAGATTTCTGAGAAACTTATAATATATGAGTTTTTATGAAAGAATAAACAAGATTTAAGCAGAAGCATCTTAATATTCATGGCTTCAGGAAAGCTGTTAAAAGGTGTCAGTCTTTCTTGTTGATATATGGTATCTTTAATGCTATTCTGTAATACAGTATACAGGAAGGGGTGAGGGTACTCAGCTTGCTACATGGCACAGATAGAAAAGAGCATGACAAAGGCCATCTGTGAGAAGGAAACTTGATGGCAGGGCCTGTCTTTTTAGAAAGAATCGTCACCAGATACCAGCAGCTATTAAAGTTACATGGAGTCAGCCTACTGACTGATAAATGGTTTTTCCTGAGAGCAAATGCATAGTTGGAAATTGTCCACACTAAGACTGATACATAATGTGTGATAGAAAAGATATGTTAGACCACGAGATTTAAAAATAGACTTTCTTATAAGTGGAATTGTAACAGTCTTTGTCTCCTGCAGACAGCTGTCCATCTATTTAGAAGACAATAATTCTGGTCCCCTATTTTGTAACTGTACCCAAGAAAAATTAACCCAAAGTAGTTGATGAGATACCCCAATTCAAACTCAAGACACTACAATATTTTAGAAGACAACACAATAAATTAATTTTATGAATCTTTATTCAAATTCCTTAAACAACTGTTAAGCATAAAGTAGAGAAAGAGTCAACACAAGAGTTATATTAACTAATATTATGAAGACATTGAAATAGAATGGTATGGTGTTGAATCCATTCTGAGAACAGAGTTCTTTGAGTTGATTTTTTTCGAAGAGTATGTGAGCTTAAACCTCAATCTCTTAATTTTCAAGTCGATTCTGGAGAATGATGGTTCTATGTAAGTCTCATAATAAGAGGAAAAAACAAGTGACAAATGAAGACAAAGTTTGCAGAATCCTTAGCTGTCATAGAAATCTTCTCTAGGCTCCGTACACTGTACTCCAGAAGGTTAATGAAAAATAGGAGTACTGAGCGGAAAGAACTGGCAAAAAGGTTTAGCTAAATGCCTCAAAGGACAATTACAAATTTTCACTAAACGCATTCAAAGCTATTCAACCTCACTGGCAACTTTAAGCCAAATCCATATAAAATCGGTGAAAACTAAACAGCTTAACAAAAATCAAATCCCAGCAAGAATACTTCCCTACACTAATATCCTGCTGATTTAATTTAAATTGGTGCAGCTACTTTGCAAAATAATTGTTTCCTATCAAGAAAGTTGAAAGCACACATTCACATAATGGCAATGTTCAACAGAATGGTATGTGAAGTTCTTCCTGTATATTCTTTGAAACATATACCCATCTACTTATTTAATAGGCGTTCCTTTTAACTTTTATTACAAATTTTAATTTAGATTTTCAATAAAATTTCATTTCCCAACTAAATATGTTTTTGATTTTTCTGACCTCTCTTCTTCCCCGTTTTCTTGGACTGTATTTGTACCTCTCCATTTCTGTCTCCTGTCTGTTTTCATGGAATACACATTACTTTTTAACACAAACAAAATGAGATAAAATAACTTCTTTAAATTAGAAGATTGCTCAGATTTTTTCCCGGGGTGAAGCTACTATGTTTGTTTGAATTTAGTTTAGCCTTTTAGCTATTTAATATCTAAAGAAATGCTTTTTCCTTGACTGCTGTTTGTTTCTCTGCTCTGTTTGCACCCTGGTTCCCTGTATGTGGATGTTTGTTTGCAGGAGACAGAGGTTGTACCAAGCACCCAGATTTACAATGGGAGAGGCAGATGGTCTAGCCCTTGTACTGTAAGCTTCTCTAGCAAACATCTGAAGACACTGGCAGGGAGAAGGGTAGACAGGAGTGCAGGGGTGCCTCTGTGAGCTTCAAGCAAGACTACATTCACACTCAAAGGCCTACTACCACAAAGAGCAAGATAGTTCTTCCTCTCACTCTCTACTTATACCAAGATCTGGACAAAATGGTGAGATTGATGCTTTCTTGTTTTAAATCACTGAGCAACCTTGCTGTCTGCACTGAGTTTGACTTTCCTGCATTAACGAATGTAAGCAATGATGGCATCAGACCCGCCATGTTATTTATGAGCCCACGAGAGATACTGTTCTTCTTTGCTTTCTGTTGCTATTATAAGACACTGTCGAGGAGAAGTTTGGGGTAGAAGGTTTTCTTCGATTGCAGGTAGATGTCTTTGAGGGAGACCAAGTTAGGAACACAAAGCAGGAACCTGAAGCTGAAACCATGGAGGAATGTCATTTTCTGCTTATTTCCTCTCCTGCATCCTGCAGCGCTTGGGCATAGAAACATGACTGAGGTGGCAAGGGGATGTAAAAAGGACAGGCACACAGACCCATGTATAGAATAGCTAGGAGTGAGTGGGTCCTGAGTGCTCTAATAGAGTAGGACCAACTGAAACACAAGAGAAACCTCAGCACGCAAGCACAGCATGGGGCAGTGAGTTAGCTAGTCTTCCTAGGAAGTGTCTATAGGGAGCTGACATCTGCACATGGACTAAGGGAAGACTTTGACAATTTCTCCAACCTGACGGGAGGAAGGCCTTCTCTATTCTCACAAGTCTTCATCTGTGCCCCACACATTCACGCAGTGCTTCCTCAGCTCCCCACAAACCCCTGATTTGCTCAGTTAGCTTTTGTATACAGTTCAGACCCTCCTACCTTTGGATGAACCTGCTCCCAGTGGGCTAGGCCCTCATATCAATTATCTATTAAGAAAATGTCTCTTGGGCATAGGCCAATCTGATGGAGGCAATTCCTCAGTGGAGACTCCCTCTTCTCCCACAAACCTTTGTGTCAGGTTAATGGCAGACACCAACTGTGACAGACACTTCCAAAGACTTCCGGAAGTATCTGGATATTCAGTGGAGGCTCCTTTAAATGTAAAAACAGAAAATTCTACTTAAATTTTTCAATGTGGAGCTAAAAGTTTCAGCATTGGGTTTTTAGAGGTCAATGCTTCCATCAGCAAGGGACTGTCCCATGATCATCCTCAGCAGGGGACTGTTCCATGATCATCCTCAGCAGGGGACTGTCCCATGATCATCCTCAGCAGGGGACTGTTCCATGATCATCCTCAGCAGGGGACTGTTCCATGATCATCCTCAGCAGGGGATTGTCCCATGAACACCCATGTATAGTTTCACTCCTACATTACAGGTAGCTAGGAAGACTCAGATTCAGTCTTAAATCCTTCCTTATTTAGTTCTACAGGAAAGGAAGCTGTTTCCCCTTCTCACAATCTCGGCATAGTCCCGCCTCTCCACAGATTAGATCTGTGCTGTGCCTGTCACTCCCCCAGTCAGTACATTTGTTCCTTTTCAGTGCATGTAGCCAACAGAGAAGATATATCCAAAATGGAGGTCAGCAAATACTGTTGAAAGGAAACAAAACAACACCCGTCAGGGCAAACCAGCAAATATCTGTTATAGAAGATGAGAATCGAAGGGCTAGATGCCCTGGCCTTTAAGATGAGACCACTATGCCGATGCATAAACTGATAATAGTGCTGAGATAATGTAGAGGTGGTGAGGCTGGGATACCCAGATCCCAGCTAGGAATCTGGAGATAGTTCAGGAAAACTGCCTTCCCCCCTCCATAGTCATTCCTCCTACCCTCCAAAGGTCAACAACTAAACGCCCATAAAAAGACTCTACTTTAAACCTTTTAGAGGCTCCTCTTCCAAACAACTATCATTTTGCAATTAGAGAGTATCTTAGTGCATGTTGCTGTGAAGAGGCTCTATGGCCATGGCAATTCTTAGAAAGGAAAACATTTAACTGGGGTTGGCTTGGAGTTGTAGAGATTTAGTCCATTGTCGACATGATGGGACCCACGGCAGCATACAGGCAGACATGGTACTAAAGAAGAAGCTGAAAGCTCTCCATCTTGATCCGCAGGCAGCAGGAAGAGACTATGTCACACTGGCCAGGTTTGAGCATCTGAGATCTCAAAGCCCTTCCAGAGTAACACACCTCCTCCAACAAAGCCATACCTGCTTCAGCAAGGCCACACCTCCTAATAGTGACTCTTAAAGTGAGCCTATGGGGCCATTTTCATTCAAATGACCAAGGGTAGGAACAAGAATAACTTTTCACAGAGTCATTGAGAGTAGACACTGATGTAGGAAAGGAAATATATAAAAGAGTCAGACGTGGTCGGAGGTGAAGGAGGGAAGAGGCAAAGGAAGAAGAGAAGAGGAGCCAAGGGTCAGCAGATAAATTTTAAATCTCGCCATTCATCTCATTGCCCATTTCTTGTTAGTGAATTCCAGCCACGATTTTTATGCGCTGGAGTCATTTGACAATACCTGCAGTTACCGGGAATTTTCAAGCTGAATGGATCAGTGCTGTAGCTATCTCGTGAAGTAGTGGCTAGGGACGTGAAAGCCCCTCAAAACAAAGTTCAAAATGTCAAAAGAACTCCTATTGAGAAGCATACATTTTAGCCTTACAACCCAATTTACTGGTCAACAAAATACCCTGGCATGTTTACTCCCTACCAGCCCTGCTGGTAGCTTCCAGGAAGTTAAACAGGGCAGGTGATAAAGTTTTGTTTTTGCTGTTATTTATGCTTATGTTCTAACGTATTTCGTTTTTTAAGATCACATAAAGCCTGCTTTGTCAGCCTACCTCAGCATTATACTTGACAGATAGCAACTGAAACAGACATGTCTCCTTGGGCTCCTTTTTTTCTTAATCAATTTAATTCCAAAAGAAATGCTATCAATGAATACCACTGTTTTGCTGTGTGTTCCACCGTCACTGTGGAAAGATCTCACCGGGGGGAAAAAAGAAAAGGAGAACCATGGTGCATAAATCTAATTTTCCTCTTGTAAGAGAAAGACTCAGAGGTGAGACAATTTGTTCTGTTGATGCTTGTACCTCAGATACTGGGTATCTCGGAAAGAAGAGAAAATCACCTAGATAAATATAAAATGTTGCCACACAATAGAAAAGTGCCACATGATGAGAAAATGTCAATAGAAGGGCGATAGCATAGAATTTAAACACTTGATGGTAAAGCAGGCAAGGTCAATAATACTGGTGCTGCCTGAGAGACTGCCTAGAAAAGAGAGTTCTGTAACAGAACATAACAGTTCACACAGCCTTCATCGTCTCAGTAAGGGAAGAATACAGCCTATGACGGATTAGCCCGTGAAGCCAAAGCTTGACCTTACTTACTAGCAATGTATTGATGCCAACCTTGTTCTCTTTGATGGTAATTGAAATAAATTTTATTCTGTTCTATAACAAGATACTGTCTTTCATCCAATTGCTCTGCACTTTGAGGCCACTTGTGTCCTTTCCATAGCAGCTCAAATACAACTTCATAAAAATATTAATGGTGAATGTACAAAACCTTCTTGCATTGCAAATTATGTTAAGACTATCACAATGCACCTTGTTCCAAGGACAAACTTGGAGAGAGTGGGGAAAATGCACTGCCCAAGGTCATACTGGTAGAAAAGGAGGTGAGGAGATTTAAGTCCCATGTTTCAGTTCTGTTGTATAGCTTCCAAATTCTCCAAATGATAACTGGTTTAAAATGAAGCTATTAAAACAATTAAAGGGGAAAAAACCTTGTGGAATCCCAATTCTATACTTTATCTCAGAATAACATGAATCACACTCAAAGGTCTCATATTAACTTTTTCTTCATAATGAGATTACTAAGATAAATTTGTCCGGAATTCTGACATTTTGTGATTTGCCTGTAGGAAAAGCCAAAATGCTTAAAATGGACCACAGACTGTGGCCACCTTTTGGTGTGATACTTGATGCTCATTGTGAACTTCACAGGATCTCAAACAACGTAAGGACACAAGCCTCTAGGCATCCTTGTGAGGGATTGGTTTGTCTCTGGGCACACCTGTGAGGAAATGGTTTGTCTGTGGGCATCCCTGTGAGGGAATGGTTGATCTCTGAGCACACCTGTGAGGGATTGGTTTGGCTCTGAGCACACCTGTGAGGGACTGGTTTGTCTGTGGGCACACCTGTGAGGGATTGGTTTGTCTCTGAGCACACATGTGAGGGATTGGTTTGTCTATGGGCACACCTGTGAGGGAATGGTGGATCTCTGAGCACACCTGTGAGGGATTGGTTTGTCTCTGAGCACACCTGTGAGGGA
>LOJH01041073.1:0-12401 GCA_001685095.1 Ellobius talpinus
TGGGAGCCGGGCGGGACGAAAAGCAGGCCTGCGCCCCCCATATCACTACAGTACCTTGTAAAACTAGTTCTAGATTTTGCAACGAAGAAAACGTTAGTCAGGTGTGTGGAAAGACAGCTGAGTCCATAAAGTACTTATGGAACACACACAAGAACCTGAGTTCAGGCCTCAGTATCCACATAAAGTCTGGGTGTGATAGTACACGCTTGTAATCCTGGAACCGGAGACACAGACAGGTCTCCAGGCATTACTGAGCAGCCAGCAGCCAATCTAGTCTACTTGTCTAGTTCCAGGCCAGTGAGACACTTTGTCTCTAAAGACAAAGTAAATGGCTCCTGAGGAATAACATCTAACAGTGACGACATCTGACCACCACATGTGCTGCTTAAGTGCGCACAAAGACACCACACACACACACACACACACACACACACACACATTGATCATTTTCTGCTTAAGATGGCCACGTTTTATATGGATGGTAAGAGTGGTGTATAAAAGAGTGGGGAACCCAGGTTCTGTACTAGCCATAGAGAGACACAGATGTGTGGCATCTGTAACATAACCCACATAGCTCTTGTAAATGCTGTTTGTATAAAACAGTGGCATAGTGTCAGAATAAAAGCCATCTCAGAGCTTTGCTCTTACTTGCTCCGTGAGGAATGCTTCCTGAGAAGCTCTAGTGGTCATTAACTGATGCAGGTTTTAGTATATTTTATTTTGTAGCATATTGTTAATAGCACTGGTAATATCTCATTGTAAAGATAAATTTTACAAACATAAATTTGTTCTCTTTGAGTATTTTAATAGCTTGATTTAAATTACAGTTTTGGTACAGCACATATGCACCTGGCATCATTGGACCACTCCATCCTTACACATCCAGGGATAACAGCTTCTTGATGATGTTTCTCTCTTTATGCACACTTTGTTCCACACATATAGCCATAAGCCTATAATTACATAGTTTTTTTGAAAAGCCAAGAAGAGGCTCTTCTCTTAAGAAATAAAACCCAGCCCTAGCAGAGAATTTAAAGTGTGCAAAATTCTTAGTTCAGCTTCTTTGAAGACTGAATTGTATCGGTGTTACGATGTTATAGTGCCCATCGAGAAAAAAAGCTAGGCAAGTTGTCAGGAACCATAGAGAATTGGCTCTAGGATCTGTGCAGACACCAGATACATGGATGCCTGACATCTGTGCAGATACCAGATGCATGGATGCCTGACATCTGTGCAGATACCAGATGCATGGATGCCTGACAGAGACCCCTAGAGGAAGCCCTTTAGTGTCTGCCTGTAAGCAGTGCACATTCTCCTGTATGCTTTATCTTTAGGTTGCTTCTACCCAAGGTGATATAGACATAGTGTAAATATTTGTCACCATGCATGGCCTAGGAAATGGTGACAAAGAAAAAAGAGCTATACAGACGCAGTACAGACGTGTTGATTTCTATACAGACGCAGTACAGATGCGTTTTTTTTTTTTAATCTCCAAAAACTTTTGACCTCCAATGGTAGAATCTGCAGTTTTGGAACCTGGAGATAAAAATCTTTGCCTAATTGAAGATGTTACTGTATGTTTTCGGTCTCGTTCCTGGAATCTAAGCCTTCTGATTTGAATAGAACAAGAAATGGCAGCTTTTGTCAGAATCCTGGGAAGGAATTGAGACAAGTTCATGGAAGCTGGCTCCCTGGAAATATTGAGAATGGGGGAGGGAAGAACTGAGTGAAACTCAGAACGTGGAGACTGGAGTGTGGCTCAGCCACGCGCTCTGCACAGGGTGAGCGTAGAGAGCCTGCCAGACATTATGAAATGTGGTGAACTCTGCGATATTTTGTGTCCACAAATGTTAATCTATTAGTCTTTCTAGTCACTGTGTTGAGAGACTGAAAACATATGTGTTGATTGGTCTCACTCTCAGAGTGTTTCATGAGCCCATTTTCTCTTTCTTCTCTCCTTCTGCTTCCATGGTCCTGCCAGCCACACAGGGGTACTTCATTACATTCTAAGGAATGAAGCAGAAGAAAAGGGCAGAAACCATGTTATACCAGGAACTTCCAAGAATCGGATTCAGCTAATACAGATTTTTCCTAACCAATCTCAACTGTCTGAAATAATGTAACATTTTCCATATAACAGATAAACATATGCATATAGTTAAAGTTTATGTACATGTACACACACACACACAGACCTCATGGCTAATGAAGTGGATAATATCAGAGTTTAAATACAGTCAGTGCGGCTTCAGAGACAGCTCAGAAGTCAAGAATACTGTCTGCTCTTTCAGAGGACCCTGGCTCCATTTGTAGCACCTACACGGCGGCTCACAACCATCTGTAACTCTGGTTCTATGGGATCCAGTACCATCTTCTGGCCTCCATGGGCACCAAGCACACATGTTGTGTTCAGACATACATGTAGATGAAACGCTCATACACATAAGGTAAAAATAGAAATAACATTTAAAAGCATGAATCTCTTTATATTTTTAAGTTTGTGTTGCTTAATGAGGTTCTGTATTATAATTTAAGGAGTATATATGTGTGATGATTAAATCACGGGCTGTGCATATTCCTAAGTCCTTAGTAGTCAGTCACTGTTGTCTTTTGGGAGTTCTGTGCTCCTCCGATCGTTCTAAAGTGCGTCATGAGGAAGTTTTGCCCAGTAGTTGCCTATTGTGCTGCAGAAGAAGCAGGAGCAAATTCCTTTACACCCGTTTCACTGGCCCCATTAAGCTTCTTTCTATTTCCCTCCCCAGCTTCCTTCCCAATCTCAGAACCACTGCTGTGCTGTGTTTTTTGTCCTTCTACCAGGTTGGACATAATTTCTTCAAAATACTGTAAATGACAGCACGCATGGGTCTAAAGTCCTAACCACAGTTTGGCTCGCTTCTTGTACACAAGTCAAAGACACAGAATGCTTTTTAACTTCTCCTAACATGGAAGAAAGTATCCACTTTCCTCCCTTGACTGGGCAACACACCTTTGTGTTTCATCCTTTAGGGCCATTTGTGTGTGTGTGTGTGTGTGTGTGTGTGTTTATTTTATCTTTGAGACAGTGACTTGCTGTGTGGTTCATGCTGGCCTAATACTTGTTTTGTAGCCCAAGCTTTCTGAACTCATGGAAATCCTCAGCCTTCTGTGTCCTGGAATTACATGTGTGCACCAATCCAGACCATTATATTTTTAAATTTTGATTCCAGCATTCACTACCTGAGCCACTTTGGGGAAATTGCTTTCCCCAGAGTCAGTCTCATAGAACAATGGGGAGGGTAAAACAAAGGATGTTCCTGGAGAGCCAATTATATTACAATCCCATACCACTTGTCTCATCACTAAGTATTTAGTGAATAATCTTTTTTTATTTATCAGTAGAACTGCCTAACATTGACATTTTCTTTATATTCATCTTCCCCAACATTTCCTATTTATTTATTTGTGCATGCACAAGGGCATGTGGGCATGTGTGTTTGTGGTATAGTATGGTATATGTATGTACAATGTGTGCATGGGGGGGTTGTGCACCCTTACGTGGTATGTGGGGGATGGAAGAGGACGCTGGGTGTCTTCCTCTATTTCTCTCTCTTTGCTTTGTTTGAGCTAGCCTGGCTGGCCAGAGAGTTCCAGAGAGCTGCTGGCATCTGGTATAGTGGTATGGGCACAGCGGGGTATGCCCAGCTTTGTTCAGGGGTACTGGACATTCCAACTCAGGCCCTCATGTGTGTGTAGGAAGTACTCTTATCCACTAAGCCATCTCCACAGACTGATACCACCTCCCAAAGATTTACAGCAATTATTTTTTTAGCTGTGTATGCATGCAGCATGTCCTTTTCTATATCATCTGATTGCTTTTCTTTTTCTGAAATATGTTAGAATTAATCAATGTATTTCTAGACAGTAATGTCCTACCATTACTAAATTCTTTACAAAAGGATTTCAACAAATTCATTCATTTGTACATTTGTCTACTTTCTAGATGTCTTTGGAATATATTAGATAACACACTGCCAAAATTGGCTTAATTCTGGGGTCTGTCCCACGTCCCTAGTGATGGCATTGGGAGCGAACGTGGTGCAGTGCGCCCTTTTCACACCAATGAGATAAGCCGAAACTATGGTGAAAGACAAAACTTCTTTCTGTGGGTCTGACCTGTGTTAATGACTTTGAAGGCACCCCAAGTTTCTTAACTATCTCAGTAACTGCGATTATCATCTCTTAAACTGGCTGTCCGGGAGCACTAACATTCAAACAATTGAAGCATGCACACACGTCGTCAAGCATTTTATTCCCACCTGTTCGTGTCGCTTCTATTGCAGTGGGGTGGATCTTGTGGTATTTTCCCCTTCTCTGCATGCGGGTCAGCTTTTGTGGAGGGAAACGGGCATCTCCATCCATTGTGACTCCCATCTCTGTCCCTAGTATCATGAAGATTTCCTAGAACAGGTGGTACTTATCAACTGCCTGGGTGTCTTATATTGATTTTGTGCACAGACACTGATAGTTCTCACATGGCATATTCCCAGGGAGCCAGGTCTAGCTTTCTGAAAGCCAGGTGCACATGCCATTAGTGAGGGAGCCTTGGAGCTGAGAGTTCTTGTGAACGCCTCTGCTGTAAATTGGATTTCTCGTAGAGGCACTCAGCCGACAGAAAGGCTGGCTTCCTCGTACCTGCATAGCTGTGGGTTCTTCTCCATAAATGGCCAATTATCAGTAAGTAAATTCCAGAGAACCAGGCAACAGAAACTTATTTTTGCTTAGATAAATAGCTTCTAAATGCAGAGTTCCCAAGTCCCCCCATCTTTTAATAACACATATGTGGTCATAAGAGTTTCTTGGTCATTTTGCTTTGTGCTGCTCGTTCGTGTTAGTGTTTTGGCAATTTGGTGTCTATTCTCATATCTCCCATTTCCCACCCTAGGGACACACTCTTTATTCCTTTTAAAGACCCAGGTCTGTTAATCACCTGATCTGCGCTCATCTCTCACCACCTTCCTTTTGCCTGCATCTCTCTTCCCTCTGGCTTTTTTCTCCCTGCCTGCTCTTTCCTTCAATCATGGCTAATGTGATGAGAGGCCTTTCTGGGGAGATCAGGTGGCTTATTAGCCTCAGAGAATTTCATAAATGTATTTACAACTCCAATGAGAGCACCGCCTCTTCGGAAGGCTTCCTGCTTGAAAGAGGCCGGTGCCATGGCACAGATGTTCACAGAAGCCCGCAAGAGCAGATGAGGGAAGAAGAAATCTCAGCATAATGATGTCGGCGGATATGTTAGTAAATAGTCATCAGCACTCATCAGATTGGAAACACTTAAACCTCCCCCTTCAAGGCTGGTATTATTCGTTCCTCCTTGTTTTCATGTTTTGATGAATATCTGTCCCTGGAAAGTTCATGTCTTTATTTTCCTCTACCTGTCCATCCACTAGATCATCAGGTAAATGAACAAACATTTTCCTGTAGTTGTTATGTTAAATGATAATTCATAGATCTAAAATTAATACACTATATTGAAATACAAAGGGGAAGAGTAGCTAGCTAGCTAGTTAGAGATAGATAGATATAGATAGATAGATAGATACATGATAGAGAGAGAGAGAGATAAATGGTAGATAGGTAGATGGTAGATGATATGGGACAGACAGATAGGTGATCCGTTAATAGGCAGATCAAGATTAAATCGCATCATCCGTGCCCTCCATCTTTTCAATGATCCGTGAAGCAGCAGTAGAAGCATGTTCCTCTTCCCGACCAGCTACACTGCATGACTCATCTGAGCTAAGTTCCCATTGCGTGTTAGCTTTTGAGCAAACCAACAGAAAGCCACAGTGACACTCCTGGAGGCTTGCCTCCATGTTTTTAGTACAATTACTTCTTGGCTTTTGAGATGTAATTAATTAGAGGATCAGAGGCAAAGGATAAGGGCAACTTTGTAAATATGAGTGACTGTGGTTGCTGTACAATAAGAAACCAGCGCATCTTTGTGGCTGGGAAGGCTCCGAAGGCCAGAACCTCTAACATCTGTGAAAGAAGATTTAGCAGGCAGGGGGATGGAACACAATGCCTTCGTCCCCCAGAGTCTGCAGGCAGTTTAATTCCTAGGACCGCAGCTGTTAACCGACAAGTTTATAGATACTTGTCCAGCTCTTTGGCCGAGATGGTTTATTGCTGTTGCTAAATTAAAAGTTTCCCACCAACAGACGACCACCAAGCCAGTCCTCCTTTTGCCTGAGAACTTCTTGGGTTCAGAAAAGGTAGCCTATCCAGCAAACTCATCTTTTTAGTTCATCCTCACACATGTCCTCTGACAAACATGCTACACCATGAGCGAGGAGGAGAAAGCCTTTACATTTTATGTTTCTTTTTAAACTAGGAGTGTCCTTACCTCACAGGAGCACGGAGAAATGGATTAATGCTGCTGTCGCACACACACACACACACACACACACACACACACACACACACACACACTTCCTTGCAGGGTAGCAAGGACTAACAGTGCTGCTTCCCAGCAACAAAGGCTGCTGCTTCCCAGCAACAAAGGCTAGGAGATGGATGGTGAGCAGCTTGCTTCCAGTCTCAGCTGTGCGATCCTGGAATCTCACTGCTGGCGGCATGCACAGAACTCGCTGTGGCTGTAGAGGCCGTGCTCAGAATTTACGAGGCCATGGATTTAATCCTTTCCTGGAAAAAGAAAGTACAGTGTGCTTCTGTCCTTTGACCCCTTTCAGAATGGGAGCAAACATTCCCATATTCCCACCACAGGGGTTTGGAACTGTGGTAGGGATGTGGCTTGAGGAAGCATTGATAAAGTTCTGTGGGTATGGGTATCCTGCTGGAAAACACAGGTCTCACTAGCCTTATTTAGCCAGACTCTCCTCCAGGAACTGCTTTAGACTATGGTATAGATAAGAAAGCTGAGGTCCACAAAGGTCAAGAGGCAGATAATGATCCTTAGACCTTAAGCTACGTTTCCCTCTTGTCTTACTGAGTATTTCCTATCTCCGAACAACCCCACGTATCCCTTGAATGAAAAGTAATTCATGTTTTAATCCAGTTGTGAGGTAGTAATGCAATTTAGGCAGCCTTAGGTCTGAACAACCTTGTTGCTTGGAGGTGCCCACTCCTTTCTCTGATCCTGTCCTGCCATTTGTTCTATCCATTCCCCTTCTCCCTTCCTGGCCTCTTTCTGTGATGTGCTGAGTGAGACAGCATATTTGTGAAGACACTTACGGAGGGGAGCATTCCAGGAGTCGTCTGCAGCATCAAAGCAACATACTCACATTGTAGACTTTACATGTGAAAGGCTGTGCATAGAAGTTGAATTATCATAAACCTCGAACCACATTTCAAAAGCACCAGAGTAGATCATTATCAGAAAGAACACAGTAATGAGTCTTATGGAAAGGCAAATAATTAATATTGTAGTTGTTTGAAAGTTAATCACAAGCACGTGCCAGTGATTGGGGCATCTCTGCTTGCCATAAACCCAGTTTCCAAGGGGACACTAGATCAACACAGCTTCTAATTCCAGAATATAATAACAAGGCAAAAGGAGCAGAGTAGAAGATCCCACTATGGTCTTGACTTCTTTGAAATTAGAAGGATTCTGGACAATTTTTCATCCTCTAAGGATGTTTTAGGCTTTACAAAGAACATCATTTTATGATATATTGTGAATCTTTAAAATTATGTGATTTTAATAGTATCTTCACTTGGCTTCTAATACTGTAATGATTTAATTCTCACTATCATGTGAAAGGAGAAGATAAGTAAGGTGTGGTGGTTCACAACTATTATCCCAGCAGTCAAGAGGGAGGAGGATCATGAGTTCAAAACCAGACTACGTAATATGATGAGACTCTGTCTGCATGTGTGTGCGTGCGTGCACATATGTGTATATGTATGTTCATACTGTGTCTTTTAAAATTTTTCCTTATTTTGAGGAACTTCATACATGTGTACAGTGCTATATGATCCTATATACTCACTATTTTATCTCTCTTGCAACACATCTTCACTCCCAGCTTTGTGTCTGTTTTTTGGTGGGCAGTGTTGTTTGTGAAAACATGCTAAATCTGGATAGTTCTGTGCATGTGTATATAAATATCCAGGCTGGAGCATGGGAAATCTATTTCAAAAAGGAATATGTCCATCTCTGTGCATATACACAGTTATACTATTCATTTTGAAAAACTCATATTTCATTTGCTCATCTCACAGGATTTTGATCAACATAATATATTTTAAAAGTTTTTTGATCATCATATAGAATCAGAATATTAAAAATTTAAACCCTGAATCAGTCTAGAAAATTGTAAACAGATTGAGGCTTTATTGCTATTATTATCATGAAATACATTAAGACCATACATATCTTGCAAATAGTGTTAAACTGTCCCTCCGTCTAAAGCTCCATTCATTGGCACACCGTACATATGATGTGGGGCTTTTTAAAATGGTAATTACTCCTTCATTCTGTAAAGTATTTCAGAAGCAAGACAAACTCCAGTGTAGTTCCAGTTGTTACATTTTTCTAGATGTAAGCATTGAAATCTTCCTCACATATTTAAATAGATTAGGTTGGAGGGATATTTTATATCATTGAACTTTTAAAAAATCTTTACTGGGTGTTCCAAAAATATATTACCTGGTGACTTCCCGTCAAATGCTGCTTTGTGATTTATCCTCTGACAATGCAATCCATTCAGTTTTGCAAAAAGGCAAAACTGACTTTAAAAGAAAGTTGTTCCTCACTCGTTGAAGACATTCATGCCTCCATTTCTGGACGTAACCCCAAGATTCACCTCTGTCTTTTAGAAGCTCCTTGATCAAGCTGATGCATTTGAGAAAACAGATATTCTGAACTCCAGTATCTGGTGTTTTTAAGACAGGATGCTTTTCTTTATGATATGCCTGCAATTTGTTCCTTGAAAATTTTGGAATTGAAGGCTTAGCTCCAAGGGTGTATGAAAAATGTCCACCATATAATTTCTTGAAAAAAAAAACCTATTTGCTGAGTCAGTCATTGAGGCCCAGTTTACTGTCTTCCAGGTTGAACTTTTGTATTTAAATAAACTGCCTCTGGGGTCTCTTCTGGCTTGCTATGAATCTTCTGAGTTCTGGTGAAATGGGCTCTAGACACTTGAGAAGGTTTGCAGTGGTTCAGCCCCTGGGAGACCAGGTGTTCTCCCAGCTGGAGTTTCTTATTGAGTCCCTTGTACTTGGCTCTCGTGGGACTCTTTCCATGTGGTCTCTGGCAGTGGCTTGCAGATGAGGAGGCAAACTGTTTAAACAGGGACTCTCGGCTCCATGACTCCTGACAGGTTCAGATCAATTTTAGGGGGGAAAGTTGAAGAGCTAGAAATTGAACGTCCGAAAAATATCTGGTTCTGTGAACTACACTTGAAGATCCCATTTAAACCTGTGAGTATGAAAGGATGAAGGCCTTAGTAGCCATTTGGCTGTTTGCTGATGTTGGGTCCACATGGCCTCAGGTGTCTCCAGGATTTTAATAAGTGACTCTTGTGTTGGAGACTCACATAGAATTTGTGGGCCTGGTTTCTGCCTGAAACAGCATTTTAGATCAGATCCCCTGGAGTTAGTTAGAAGTTGGTTAGTTAGAAGGAAAGGTGAATGACTTGGTTCTGAAAGCGGTGGCCCCTTGCTTTTATGCCCATGATTGAGTGTTCTTTGTTCTGTCATGTAGGAACCTCTTCAGAATCTGTTGTGCAGAACTCTGAAAGTCAGAAACAATTTGGATAATCCTCTAACATGAGAAAGCCCCTTGTAATTTGACTCTACTGCTAAGTCAGTCAGTGGATGTGATTTCTGGCGGCTCAATCACCTGGCTCCTCAAGAGTTCTACCTTGTAGAGAGAGATGGGTGGCTACAGAATCATCTACAGAAAACAAATCCTTCCTGCTAGGTGATGGGAATTAAATGACCGTTGCTGACTTAGCATTAATGTATCATCATACAAATGATGGGCCATGAAATATTATTCCTACGTGTACTGAGAATGCAATGCCATTGTATAGATTCCATTTTCCCAACTCTTATTTCATATAATAGAGACTTTCAGACTGTCAACATTTTATGTTATCCACTTCCCCTTGCATAGCTATGTTACTATGGGAAAGATTCAAACTGCTTTTTGATCTTTTTTTGTGCGTAAACTGGTGCAGAGGCTGGAGATGTGGCTTAGTTGGAAGAGTGCATGCCAACTATGCATGTAGCTGCATATGAACTTTATATGCATGAAGTCCTGGTTTAGATCCCCTGCCCTGCAACTGGGCACAGTGGTGCATCTCTGTAAACCCAGCATCAAGGAGGCAAGATGATCAAATGTTCAAGTTTATCCTTGACTATGCTTGGCATTCTAGGCCAGCCTGGGCTGCTTGATACCTGTGTCAAAAAAAAAAATCAGATAGGGGTGAGATAGGCCTTTCATTGCATTGACAGTGTTAGCACTGATAGAACTGAGGACAGCTGTAGGTCCTAAGGCAAGTTATTGCGTTGACATTGGCCTGGACCAGTAAGCTGAACAGAATATCGGGATTACAGCACCCTGTAATTGTTGAGTCAGATGCCTTCTCCCTGTGTGTGCCCCTCAACCCATGTGAGTACCAGCATCTTCTTGTGAGAACCAGGCATAGGCATCGTATCTATCACTTAGGTTTGCATGGCGGAAGGAATGACTGAGTGCATGTGAGATATTTTGCATGGAGACACAAATAATAGCCTGGGTGAAAAATGGGACCAAAAGACAATATTAGGTCCATTGGATTAAATATTTTGCTTTGTTACAGGTTTAAGATCATTGTGAGACTAACAAGCACAACTGTCTGTTTATCATCTACTTATTATCGAGTGTAGAAATGCTTTGTTGTCAAGTATATGAGCATCGGAGACACTTTTGTAGTAACTGAAGCCATGCCAGGAGTTTTCAAGCTTTGGGTGATGTTTTTATTTTTGGGACATTGGAACATTATGTTAATTACCATCTCTTTCTAGTGTCAAGATGCCACCTTGGTTGATAAAGCTTCTTGCTATATAAAAGACTTGCTAATGTAACTTTTCTGCATTAAAGACTTTAGGCTGTGTCTAAAACATCACCTTGTCATAAAATTTTCTCCAAACCAGACAGGAAATAGTCAAGCTCTTTTCATCTTTTCCTACAGCGTGTCAGTAGCCACATGGCCATGAAAGAGGCTATATGTCACGCTTCCTCTTTGTCAAGAGCTGCTAATTCTCTGTTCTAATTTTGGTCATTTACTAATCAGAAATTCCTTCAGACAAGGTATTTATCTTTCTTTTCTTTTTTTAAATCAAATTTATTTTACATCCTAGCCACAGTTTCCCTTCTCTCTCCTCCTCCCAGGTCCCCCAATTTCCCCCTGCTCCCACCCCCAATCCACTCCTTCTCCATTTTGGTTCAGGAAAGGTCAGGTTTCCCATGGCTATCAACAAAACCTGGCATATCAAGTTGCAGTAAGGCTAAGCACCTCCTCGTGTATTCAGGCTCGGCAAGGTGACCCAATATGAGGAGTAGGGTCCCGAAAGCCTGTAAAAGAGTCGGAGACAGCCCCTGTTCCCACTGTTAGGAATCCCACAAGAGGACCAAGTTACACAACTGTAACATATATTCAGAGTTCCTAGGCTAGTCCCATGCAGGCTGCCTGGCTGTTGGATCAGTCTCTATGAGCCCCCATGAGACCAGGTTAATTGATTCTGTGGGTTTTCTTGTGGTGTCCTTGACCCCTTTGGCTCTTATAGTCCTTTCTCCTCCTCTTCTGCAGGATTCTGTGAACTCCACCTAATGTTTGATTGTGGGTCTGTATCTGTTTCTATCAGTTGCTGGATGATACTTCTCTGATGTCAACTGGACTGAGCACCAGTCTGGTCACAGGAGATGGCCAGCTCAGGCTACATATCTGCTACTCCTAGGAGTATAAGCTGGGATCTTCCATGTAGATTCCTTGGAGATTCCCCTGCACCAGGTTTCTACCTGACCCCAAAATGCACTCTCTTTCCAGTAGTCTCTTTAAGTACTCACCTCCTCTGTCCCGCCAACCCTCAACCTGATCACTCATGTTTCTATCCCCACCTGCCCTCCGTCTACTTACAAAATCTCTTCTATTTCTTCTTACCAGGGCGATCTGGGTGTTTGTCCCCACCCTATGAGCCCTCCTTGTTACCCAGCCTCTCTGGGGCTGTGGATTGTAGCATAGTTATCCTTTATTTTGCAGCTAGTATCCACTTATGAGTCAGTATATAACACGTTTGTTATTTCAGTCTGGGTTACTGGTGTGGGATTCCCCTCAGTGTGCTGTGAATACCATTGGTTAATAAAGAAACTGGTTTGGTCTGATAGGGTAGATAGGTGGGGAAAACTAAACTGA
>LOJH01041074.1:0-14475 GCA_001685095.1 Ellobius talpinus
AACTCTAGAAATGACAGAGACCTCTCGCTGCCTGGACAGTCACCCAAAGTTCCTTACTGGTTTATTTATAATGTCCACATGCATGATAAGACCAAGAAACTAAGACCTTTATAAAGAGGGCTAGTGAGATGGCTCAGCACATAAGGGAACTTGCTGCCAGGCCTGATGACCTGAGTTCAAACCCAGAGCCCTGTATGGTAGAAGGAGTAAGGACTCCTGGAACCTATCCTCTGACTTACACATACACACACACACACACACACACACACACACACCATGCAATAAAAAAGAATGTGAAAATGTCTTCGTGAGGGACCCCCAAAGGCACACATAATAAAGATGTGCTCCCCAGGGTGTTGCTATTAAGAGTTAGTAGAACTTTTAGCTAGAGCCAAATAGGAGGTCCTTAGGACATTGAATGCATGCTATCAGAAAGGATTGTGGTCCCTATAGCCTCCTTTCCTTTCTTTTGCTTCTGGACATGAGATCAGCATTTTTCCTTCTCTGGAAATCCTTCCAATACTACCCAGCATCCTTACCAAAGGATCAAAGCAATGGGGTCCATCTGGTATGGAACCTCTACAACCATGAAACAGATAAAATTTTGTTGTTAGAAGCTAATTGTCTCAAGCATTGTACTATAGTGACACAGTTGGCTCACACACGATCCAATGAGCACAATGTCATGAATTCCCTGCTGTAGGTAAGTCTAGTACGTCATTTCAAAGTAAGTATTTTTGAAATGCAATCATCAAGCATAGGCACTGAAGCCCTTTTCTGATTGCATCCTGAAAGCTGGATCACTTGATCCTGCATATACAGCCTGTAGTCTGATGTCTCCAACTGTTTTATCTAATCACCTCTAGGAAATCCACAAATCGATGGAGTAGATCTTTTCCAGATAAGGCAAGTGGTGCTCATTCAAAGTTAATGAAATTTCATGGTCACTGCCTCCTCCACATACATCATCTTACAAAAGAATTTGTGGGTTTTAAACAATCGCATCAGCTTCCATCCCTTAAGAAGCCACGGTGAAATTCTTAAATTGTTTCTGGTAAAGTAATTTATCTGTACAATCCCTTCTAGTCTCTTCATTACTTTTATAGATGCAATCAATTATTTCAGTCAAACAAAATATGCTGCCAACTTTCCGGAATTCCTAGAATGATTCTAACTACTCGCTTGGGGTTTTATTCAGTATGGGCATAAAAGTTATTATATTCTAATTGCTTGTGATTGTTACTACATTGAGATTTATTTTGGTTGGTTATTTCAAGACACTGTTAAAATGAATTTAGTGACTTCATTCTGGTTTTCCTGATTGATTCTATTATTAGGACTGTGAAAGCCTGGGGCCTTTTGGCCTTACTGAACATCTTGAACCATTTTTTAAACAGTTTGGGTTTGGCAAAACCTATTTTACCAAGAACATTACTCCTTAATTTTTAAAAACCATGTGCTTTTTAAGGAAAATGCAACCCATATGCTCCTAATTCTTCTGTACTAAACACATCAAAATGTTTTGTAAGAATTGCTTGATTTCCAAGAAGCCTTGTGAATCTTCCTTATAAGAACTTTTAAGTTATTTTCTTTTCAAGCAGGAAGTTATTTCTGCCGAGGATAAAGTTATTAGACACCAACTGTTTCATGAAACCCATGAGCTAAGTGATCATTTATGTTTCTCTTTAATATATTTACTGAATAGAGCGGCAACACACATCAGGGAGAGGGGGCACCAAATCATCAAATAAACATTCTTAAACCTATAAGCATGTTTTCTGTGTCTTTCTAAATTGAAATGCTTGGTTGTAAATACTCTATTTGACAAAAACACCTGTTTCAAAAGACTATTAGAAATAAGAATCGTCTTGTTTCATTTACATCTTTGGTCTAAAGACATACCCAGAACCTTAGCTAAATGTCTCATTTCTTTTTATTACCTCTTAGTCCAAAGGATTTAGATATTTTGCTCCAATTTGCATTTGTCTTAATATTTCCATCATTAATCCCAGCAGTAAAAATCAAAGAATATTAACAAGTCAGAACTTGGATGTGTGTGTGTTTTGGGAGGGGTATGTGTGTGCGTGGGTGGGTGTGCATGTGTGTGTGCATGCCCAGATCTTCTGAGTAGTCAAACTGCTTCAGGTTCCCACACCATTGAGCCAACATCTCAAACTGATAAAATTCCGTGATCATCATTGTAGCCAAAATGAATGGGTTGGGACATTCAAAGCAAACCTGGCACTTTGAAAATTGAACAGCTCCTCCTCAGGTCACCATGGAGACAATCTGGGCTGCCTCTTTCTTGCAGAGGTTTTTTCTTTCTTTCTTTCTGGTGGGGGAGTTGGTTTTGTATTTCAGTATGGTATGCTTTCCACCTTTCTTTCAGAGCAAACTTTAAGAAAACAGAAAATACTTTCCCCTGCCTAAAGCCTATGTGAACCACCATCTTACTTTCTGTGAATTAAATCTTCTCTCAGGCATCCCCATTTGAGACACTTCTAGAGGCAATGATGTCTGCACCCCGTTGTATCGCTGTATTTTTTCTGGTGCTCCACTTGGCTTCTTCAACGTCTGTCCATACTTTGGATGGCAGATCCTGACATTCATTTGAGCCAACCGGAAACTCCATACTCAGTAGATGTCACAACAAAGCTACTTCCTAATTGATGGCTATCTACAGTTAGTGCCGAGTGATATGAGAAACTACACCACCGAGTGACATTAGTGTCATAGTTCTAATGCAGAAAAGTCCCCATGGCTCACTAATTTGAGCATTTGGTACCCAGCTGGTGGCACGGTTTTGAGAGCTGTAGAGCTTTAGAAGGGGTGCCTCACAAGAGGAGCTCCCGGGGACAGGCCTTGAGATTTGATGGCTTATTTGCCCTTGCTGTCCACTTTCTGCCTGCAGACACAAAATTCAGACACCTCAGACTTGTGCAGCCGTGCCTTCCCTGCCATGGTTCACTGCATCCTTCCGTAAAACCTGAGCCAGAA
Organism: Ellobius talpinus; assembly: GCA_001685095.1. NCBI lineage: Eukaryota > Metazoa > Chordata > Mammalia > Rodentia > Cricetidae > Ellobius > Ellobius talpinus. Next base: position 2,998 of record LOJH01041074.1, read on the forward strand.
CAAACCCTTCCTCCCTTAAGTTACGTGTGTCACCTATTTTGTCACAGTAGCAAGAAAATTGACGTTGAGCATATTGGCATCATCATTTGTAACCTTAAACTGTACAGACAGGAAGTGCAGAGTCATCGTTGCGACCCTCTCCGCATTTCTATTTTCTCCTCTATAAGAAGGAAGGACAGAAAGATGCTGGCAGCACTTTCTGCACAAATACTATGAAAGAATATAGAAATAAATATATTTTGAGATCATAATAAAATTACATCATTTCCCCCTTCCCTTCCTTTCCTCCAAATCCTCCCATGTAGCACCCCCTTTGCCTTCTTTCAAATTCATGGCCACTTTAGATAATCAGTTGGTGATCTCTCAGAATTCCCTTGGTGCCTGTAGTATTTTTGTCTGTAGAGCTTTCTCTCTTCCACATTAGCATATCTGTTGACTTCATCCTTGTTCAGGTTGTATTTAGGAAGCCATGTTGGAGCCCTTCATGGATGAAGTTTCTCTGACATTCTTAGGAGGCTTAATCTTAGAGCAAACCTCCTGTTCCTCTGGCTCTTACATTTTTTTTCTTCCTCTCACCCACAATGACCCCTGAGCCTAAAGTGCAGGAATTATGTTGTGCATGTATCAGCTGGAACTTGGCTCATAGCTCTGCATTCTGATTGGTTGTGATTTTCTGCAATTGTCTCTGTTACCAAAAGAAGTTTCCTTGATGAGGGAAAATGAGACTTACCTGTGGGCATAAGGATAAATATTTAGAATGTAGTGAGGGATTATGCTGGTTTAGTAATGTAATGGTTGAAGATTCTCTTCCAAGATCCATGGCATCACTAGCCCTGGGAAACTAGCAAGGCTTTTAGTACCAGTCATGATTCTCCTCTTATTGAGTAGGCCTTAAGTCCAATTAGAGAGCTGTTGGTTATTGCCAAGTTCTGCATGCCACTACTGCACCCTTAGGATTAGTGTGGCTTACTGATCATTGTGTGATACAATTCTTAATATACTTTGAAGCAATTCTGTAAGCAAAAGCTTGGCCCTCTGCAGTTGGATTTGGTGGCATGCCGTGCTTCTTGTTGGAAGCATTTAGATTGCAATATGAGAACACAACGACAGGAAATCTGTCTGTGGATTTTAGGTCATAAATAAATAAGCATTCAAGCAGCTGTGACTATGCCTAATTAAAGTTTTTATCGATAGGGAAGCAAAGTGAAATCTGTAATCTCTCTTTCTCCGCACAGAAGTACTAAATCGAATGACAGTCTCCACTGCAAAGGGAGGTGTGGGGTTAGCAGAACTCCAAAAGCGCTGGTCAGAAGGAAGGATGAAAGAAGGCTGAGACAAAAACTGGGCCATCAACTGAGACCAGGTGGCGATCTGAGGGTCATACTGTAGCCAGGGCCATATGGATCAGAGTGGCCTCTGCTGTGCCAAGGTGCCGTGGTGACATCTGGGCATCAGCTGCAGCTGGGGGTTATGTCTGGGTCCATGGCCCTACCACAGCCAGGGTCTGTTGATGTCTGTGTCTCCTCATACCATCTAAGGCCATGCCAATGCCAAGAGTCTGGCCTGCCACCTGGGACCATGTTCAAGGGCCATGTTGTCATTAGGGCTATGCCAATCTGGGTGGGCAGTGCTGCCGCATGAGGCCACAGTGTCATCTGGGACTGTGCCTAGGTCCATGTCTGTGTTCATGGCACAGTTGAAGCCAGGGTCTGAGCTGATGTTTGTGGCTCCTGCATGGGCTCTGGGCTGACACCTGAGATGATGTTGGTGTCTGAGGGCCTTACTGCTGCTGGGACTATACTATCTGGGTAGCCAGTGCTGCCAATGGGGTCATGGTGAATTCTAGACCTGAAATGCTGACAAGAGCTATATTTAGATCTGTGATCCTGCTGCAACTGGGGACAGTGATGATGTCCATGACCCATGTTGTCACAGGGGGCGTAGGAACCATGAGGGTTGAAATTCAAGGGCTGTGCTGAGTTGGCCCCATCCCTCACTGACCTTGTGATCACTGGCTGTGCTTGTCACTGGTCACCACAGCAGGAGAGAGGGCCCTGCCTTGTGAAATAATCTTTTTGTACACTGTAAAAAATTTGCTAATGCGCCTTCTGATTGGTTTAATAAAGAGCTGAATGGCCAATAGCTAGGCCAGAAGAGGTTAGGTGGGACTTCCAGGCAGTGAGAAAAGAAGAGGAGATGAATCTAGATATGGGAGAGATGGCAGAGGGGACAGAGAAGAAGCAGGACCTGCAAGAGAAGAGGTAAAAGCCATGTGCCACGTGGCAGCTCATAGATTAATAGAAAAGAGCTAACTTAAGTCATAAGAGCTAATTAAAAACAGGCCAAAGTTAAGGCCAAGTTTTCATAATTAACTCTAAGTCTCTGTGTCATGGGGGCTGGTGGCCCGAGAAAGCCTGCTACCCCATGGGAGAGTTGGCCCCACACTCCGGAGAGATTTTCCCACCCCTCACCTTGGGTATGGGAGAGCTAGACCCAATGACGTGTGCCTAGGAGAGTCTGCTTGCAGGAGGGGGTCAGTCACAGTGATCCAGACGGACCAGGTCAGCTACCACCCAGGCCTACATCTATGACCTGATAGAGTATGTGCAGGGCTTGGTTCTAGAGACAGTTAGCGGCAGGATCCCTATGACTCAGGGCCATAGCAAGATATCTGAGAGGAGTTTCAATGAGGGTCCAGGGATGATGGTGGGCCAGAGGCCCTGAATTAGACCAATGATTCATTGAAGTGAACATTTTGTGGGAGGGGCTGATTAGACACACTGCAGTACCCAATGCCCCGAGGATGAAGAAGAGGGTGGAAAGACAGAAAAGCAAAGTGTTTTTTGAGAGGGGTATTGCTTGTTTGTTTTTAATTGATATGAGGATGTTTGTTGGCAGAGGGCTGCTCCAAGGGTGAGGGCAGGATATTGAGGGCTTGAGAGGGGAGCAGGATTGGGGTTCATGATGTGAAATTCCCAAAGAATCAGTGAAGAATTATGCTTAAAAGAAGAGACAGAAGACAAAGTTTCAACACTGTTTTAAAGCAATCCTATGTAAATATTATTTAAATTTCACATTTTTATGTCTTATGTCATTCTTTTTATTTTTAAAATTAAAACTTTAAAAATTTAGAACAATAAAAATACCCAGAATTGAATTCCAATTTGTATTAGCTCTTGTCACCTTAACTTGCACACCCATTTCCATGTGGTGAATATCTTTCAAGTTCTCTACCCCAAGTGTGGTAGTCAGTGTTCTATTGCTGTGAAGAGACATGGTGTCCATATAAACTCTTACAAAAGGAAATATTTCATTGGGGGTTGGTTTATGGGTTCAGAGGTTTAGTCCAACATCATCATGGTGAGAAATATGGCCTCATGCAGGCAGGATGATGCTGGAGAAAGAGCTGAAAGTTCTACATCTAGATCCTTGGGCAGCAGGAAGAGAGAGTGACACTGGGCCTGACTTGAGCTTCTGAAACCTCAAAGCCCACCCAGTAACATATTTCCTCCAACAAGGCCATTCCTACTCCAACAAGGCCAAACCTCCTATTACTGCCACTTCCTATGGGTTTATGGGGGCCATTTTTATTCAAACCACCATACCAAGGTAGTTAAGTTGTAACCATAAAGAAAAGAAAGAAGACAATTGGTTATTTTAATTAATTTCAAAGTATGAGCCAATCTTCCTAGAGAATCATGACTATTCCAAGCTTGGGGATACAATTGGCTACTTTTGTTATGTCTTATACAAGAGGCTATAGGAGAGGGGCCATGTAAAGACCATGAAATAGACTAATGTAATGGAAACTTTGGAATGATGATGATACTTTTAAAAAACTAAAACTCCATTCAGAAAGGATAATGGTGAGATTAGTCAAAGTCAAGTTTTAAAGTGATACAAAGAGTATCGAAAAGAGCTGTGAACCAAGCACATGTGCTTTTCCCTAAGTCTGGAACCTGCTGAAACTCTCATCCCTAGTGTGATGGATTGAGCTATGGATATTTCAGAAGGCAATTAGGACAAAAAGGTTGACCCTTGTGAAAGGAATCAATGCACTTAGGAACTCCCTTGCTGCTTCTGCCATGATGAGACGTGGTCAGAAGATGCTGTCTGAGGCCTCAAGTCTGCAGTTGCCGCATCTTTGACTTTCCACCCTTGAGAACTAGGAGAAATAATTTTAAATGATTATACATCCCCCCAGAATGCATTTTGCCACCACAGTCCAAATGCACTAAACCAACAGGATAATATGATTCTATTGTTGTTAAAAGATTAAAGGATTCCATAAATGTAAGTAGTGCACAATGTGGACACTGGGGAGATGGCCCAGTGGAGAGACTACCTGCTGCTTAAGCTTGAGGACCTGAGTTTGGATCTTCAGCACACAGGGCCATGATCCCTATAGCCCCAGTGCCTGGGAAGCACAGAGGAGAGGGTCCCCAGGTCTTGCTGGCCAGCCAGGGTAGCCCAAGCAGAAAGCCCCAAGTTCAATGAGAGTTCTTGTCTTTAAAAGAAGCGGAAAGCCCCAGGGGAAGGGCATTGCATGCCCACCTCTGACCACTGTGTACTCCCACAGGGGTAGATGCAATCCACATTCACATACGCACATATATGACTAGACCTCACATACGCAAAGATAAATTAATTTTAAAATACACAGTAAAATCCTTGCACATGTGTTTTAAATAGTAACGAGTGTAACCATTCATAATCCTCCATTAAATTAATGGCATAAATCAGGTTTACCTCTTGTGAATACACATCACCAACGTTTTTAAATTTAAATGCTAAACAGCAAGAAGTATAACTTGTGTGAAAGCTTCCTTCATAGCATCGTGAGAAGCAGCCATGCTCCATGTGACCAACACCAAAATATTAACAATGTTCTTAATGAGAAACTAACACTTCAAAACTGCATGGTACTCAGCAATCTATTTCGATAGGCCACACACTTTCACATGTGGTTTAAATTTTTCTGTAATATGTAACTTTGGGTTAGGAAATGGGGAGATAAAAAGAATTCTCCAGGAATGAGATGAAGGAAGGGAGGAAAACCACAATAAAGAAAAGGATCGAAGCAACTAGAGTTTAGATAATTTTTTTAATGTAACCATTGATCTAACTATCTTGATCTGTAATGGGTAGAATGCTCTATTTAAAGATAGCAAAATGATAATAAAGAACACCAACAGGAAGTCTAGCTGCCTAAAATCTATCACTGGTTTTCATAAATGTACAGTTCAACAGGCTTCCTTTCACTCTTTTGTATAATTTTCCTTGAAATTGAGACCTTGGAGGGTTTAAGAGCTGTGCGCTGAGGACAGAAACAACAGTAATTAAGCAGACATGCAAAGTGGACAGAGACCCAATACATATATTTCTAGTCTACTTTCCAAGACTCAGACACATTAAGAGCAATGAGGCGGGCCACTTTCTTTTTGAACCATCCAGAGCACCTCAAAAAGGTAACATTATCCAGATCTGAAAGCTTTCCATTAATAGGGATGCTTTCAGAGTTACCACAATTAAATAAACTCCTTTCACAGCAAGTCTTACGTATTTGTTCCACCCTTTCTTCCTTAATCTGAAGCTGTGCTGACCCACCACCTGCAATAGAGCAGTTTGGCAATGAGGTCTGTCTGAGCTCTTGGTAACGGTAATGGTATAAGATGGGCTTTATGTTGTTTATGGACTGAGAGTAAACACCGGGGTTCATGAAGGAGAAGCAGTTTGTTTACCCATGTGAAATGAATGAACTTTTCCAAGGGAAAAGGGTGTGATGCCCTCAAGGAAATAATTTATTAAATGGAGCCAGAAATGTGAGCTCATCTCACTGGTCTGAATAGAGCAAAAGGCATCCTCATTAAGCAGTTATTCTGAGGCACTAGGGTTTCTGTATCAGGGACTATGCAAATGTCACTTGTACGTGCACCCAACCCACCCCAGTGTTACAGCAATGTGGCAATACCGAATAGGCTATTCTGCACCACAATCAGGCATTGCTAAAAGGGAACAAAGCCATATTCTAGGAGTCAGGACACCTTAGTTTGCCTGATCTACAAGCACATAATTCAGTTCACTCATTTATAAACATGGAATTTCAGAAAGACCTATAAAATCCCTTTCAATTCTAAACTAAGATTGTTGACTCATTTTCTTCTCAGTGTCTTGACTAGTATCTACCAAATTCTATTAAAAACACTTTTAATCTCAGAAATGCCTATTCTCTTTTTAGCCTAAATTATCATCTAAATTTAAACAAGGTTTTAATTCCTACGCTGTATTTATTGTGTCTCCAAAATACATGGAGAAGTTATGACAAAACAAAAACTGTCTCATGTTTGTGGTAAAGTCACCTTAAAAATAACTGGATGTCCAGATTTTAAAAAAAACTTGAACAGTTGCATCATATCCTACTAACTTTACCCTCCATCCCAAAGGAGATCATTTCCTGCCACGTTGTGATGGAGGCAGTACCACACTGGAGGAATTTCTCCAACCCTGGAGGTGTGAGCAAGACAGAGATGCAAACAAAACCCAATATCGTCTACAAAACTCATAAATCTACCTTGGGAACAAATAGCTTCAGCTGCCAGCTGTTGTGAAAAGAAAGAAATGAAGAAGAAAAACTTAAATCTGAAATTTCAAGCTAGGTGGACTCCAGACAAAATTGAATGTGACAGAGCTTGAGTTTAAGTTGTTACTGGGAAAATGGGAATGACTGCTAAAAGGAAACACAACACAAATGCAAAGCACCTCAATGTTCTACCCTGATTGTTTCTCAGGATCCTCACACACACCCTCTTCTCCGAAGAGCACTCCCATCTTTCAGTGGTGAATGGTCCAAAAAGACCAACTTAATGATTTCATCTCTTTGGAGGAAGTTTCCATCAGGACACACTGTTCTGTCTGAAGACAAGCGTGTGCTTTATCCTCTTAGTTCCCAGCATTCAACACTGCACGCATGCTAGTTGATGGACAAAGTGTGCTGCATCCATGAATAAAGTATCAGAGATGACCTTCTTTAATGGAGAAAATAAAAACCAAGAATTGAACATTCTCAAAGCATTAAAATACTTGAAATGTGTACAGTCACTGATGCCAATCACTTCACAATCCTTAAAATTACCCAAAGAAACATGATCATCCCATTTCACAGAAGAGGGGAATTTCCAGCAAGCTAAGTCACTTGTCCACTGCCCAGTCTCTAGCATTCCATAGAACCAAGCCCTGTGTGTCTGGTAACAGATTCTGCATTCTTTGCATTGCAGCATAATTCCTCACCTTCATGGCTGCTTATCACAAACCATGCAACAACACTAAACTTTATGAATGCCATTATTGGAGTGGGGCATAGAGGAAATTGTGTTTGGGCCTCGATGTTGGCTAGAATTTTCCAGTCAGATCTTCACCTGATAAGCAGTTTCTCTTGAACCTTCATTGTTTTACTTCATTGTCTTACCAAAGATCTGTCCTCCAGAGGGAAAAATATGTCTGAAAATAGTACAGTAGGAGACAAAACCACCTTAAAGATCATTAAATGCTGTGACTTTTAGGTAACCAGAGGACCAAGGAGGCTTTTGGAGGCCAGGAGAAAGAGTGGCTTCTATCATCTTCCCAATTGGATTGAGCTCCAACTTGGACTCCTTGAGCCACAGTTCTAATTGTGAGAGAACAGCAGGCGCAAAGGTTGTCATTCTTAGTCCCTGTCACTTCTTTGAGGCTAGTTCTCTGGCAGGCTGCTCTCTTACCTCAGTCTGGGGTACTGGTGAAGTTCAAGGTCATGACAAACTTTTCTCAAGTCAAGACTCATTGATACTGGACCCCATCATGCTCCCCACTCAAATACTTGCATGGGAAGAAAGTGAAGAATCAGGTTACGTCACGAAGGATTGCCCCACACTCAGAATGTGACCATAAGGCATCCTGGCATAGGTTTCTGTCATTTCATAGCTTGTTCTTAAAAGTCTTACCTTTGGGGAAAGGACATGGTCCTGATTGGTTAATTATTTTATCATATTACGTTGACTCATTTCATTCTAACAGTTGTCAGACTTCAGGGTCTGTTATGTTCTCAAGCTCATTTTCATGAATAACACGGAAATTTGTGACAATTACTAGTCCCTAATGTTATCTTCTTAAAGACAGAACCTGAAGAATCTAAAGTCTTACAACTTCTTTCTTCGGCTTCCAGATGGAGGCGCTTATAAGTGAAACGTGGCTAACCTTCATTCACTAAGCCTAGGTTCTATATTAGAACTGCTGCACATGCAAGAGTATAACAAATGCCATAGCTGCATTTGTCATAAATAGGCATATAACACTTCCTAGAGGTGTCTATGCAAACTCTTCCCCTCGCTGCTGCACAGCAAACCTTGAGGGTAGTAATGGTAAAAATCAAGGCTTACCTGAATTCATGTAAGTATTTAAACAAACCTAATAAATATGTACAAGTATATTATCTTATCATCCTTGAAATGGTTTAGACACTCAGTGTCCCCCAGAGCTCTAAGAGTGGTGTTCTTAGGATATGACAGTGACCTTTAAAAGGTGTGCTCTATTGGGGGATCCTAATGTAGTTAGAGTTGTATTTATGAAGGGCTGGGGGACACCTCTCTCTTTCTCTATGATCTCTGCCTTGCAATGTGACCGACCACTCATGCCAACACGTTCACCCCATCTTGTTTTCCCCTTATGAAGTAATGGAGCTAAAGATAGCCTCCACTCCGGCTCTCTGACAGAGATATTTGAATCTCAAAACCATGACCTCAGTGTATCTCCTTTCTTTATAGCCCAACTCAGCTATTTCATCATAATCGCAAAAAGCTCATAAATAAACCTCTCAAAGGCTATGAGGCAAATTTGCTTATATCTTCCGAAGAAGAGTGAACTTGTTACCTAAATTTTTTCACTGTGTTTGTTTTATCATAATCTATATTTATAGTCATGGTTATGTTTGTCTCATCATAAGATTCAAGGTTGTAGCATCTCTGGCTATAAAATCTGGTGACCGCTGTGACACCTATGAAATTTTCCATCCCTGCATCTAACAGGATTCATTAGGTTGACAGTGCCTTTGGCGGCTTGTCTGTAGACTATAGATCCACGGAATTTAAAGAGTCATAGGCCCCTGTCTCATCACCCTTCTGGACTCCACCAGTTCGTGTCTTACATTCATTGGGGCCCAAATATAAAAGTTTTGAAAAGAAAGATCCTTGCTATAAACTTTGAGACCTTTACAGACCAGAAGACTCTAATGTGGTTTACCAAAAAGCTTGTTTTCCCTCTATAGTTTCATATTCTTTATTTTTTCATGAAAAATAAGTGCTATAAATATTTTAAGTGGCAACATACATTCAAACTCATAATATTTATCTGAAAACAAAAACTTATGTGTAGATTTATTTGGAAATAACACACTGCCGGGTCTTCAAAGGCTGGTCTCTGTTTTGAGTTTAGCATTGTCTGCTATAGACAATGAGCAATCTATTTCCAATTCAGTATCTTTTGAACAGAGCAAATCCTTAGTGATGACAATGAAATAGCATGAATTTGGAGTCTCATTAAAATGTTATCATCAACTGCTCTTGGGTTTTGTTTTTGTTTTCCTAGACAGGGTTTCTCTGTCTTGCCCTGGCTGTCCTGGAACTCACTCTGTAACCCAGGTTGGCCTTGAACTCACAGAGATCAGCCTGACTCTACCTCCCTCCCGAATGCTGGGATTAAAGGTGTGCACCCACCACCTGATGGTCATCAACAGGCTGATTAGCCATTTGTTTTGACTTTTCTTGTCACACTCAACTTAGTCATCACAGAAACAGATTTTGTTTTTAATTTTAGGAGTTTGTTAATATTTCCCCTTCCAAAACTCCTCATAGATCATCTCCACCTCCCTACCCACCCAACTTTAGTATCATGTTCCTAAAAAGCATAAAACACAGGGAAGAGTTTGCTGTAACATATGCGCTTGAGCTCTAACTTTGGTGAAAACCTTAGCAATAGACACTCTTAGTGTGGTCTGCTTTGTCTCAAACACCAGAGGCACTGACAGTTCTGGAGATTAAGACATGTCTGTATAGAGGGATCCAAATTGCAGATATTTAGGGTGGTTTTAAAGAGAATATCAAAATTCTTCTAACCAAAAGAGTGTTTCTGACCTGAATGGAATTTGCAAAGCAAAATCACTTAGCAGATCAAGCATCAAGAGTATTCAATATTTGTTCTTAGGTAAAAATTAAAATCCAATTGCCATTTTTAAACTCAACATGAACCTCGCAAACTCTTGTTGCACTTTATATATTTTTTTTAAATCTGGACCTGCATGTTCTGAGATCTCTAACAGAACTATCCTGTTTATTCCTCCCTCCTACCTTTACCACCTCAGTTCTGAACTTCCATCACTTCCTTCATAGACTTTAGAACAGCTTATTCTTCCTGACTCCCTGACCAATACTATTTTGCTAATGGTTAGACCTGATCATGTTAATTGCTTGTTTCAAACTCCTTGTGGATCCATAATTAGACAATTTTTGATCTGAAGTCCCTTTTTCAATCCATTATTATCAAGCCCCCAATACCAATTTTGAATTCACATAAATCATAGGGGAACTCATAATATCTCTCCCTTTGTGTGTTTTCTTACCTTTACCAACTGTGGTAGTTTGAACGTAATTGGCTCCCATAATCTCATAGGGAGTGGCACTATTAAGAAGTGTGGCTTCATTGGAGTGGGAATGTCCTTGTTGGAGAAAGTGCCACTGTAGTTGTGGGCTTTGGGGTTTCCTATGGCCAGGATACTATTCAGTCTGTAGGTTGACTTCCTGTTGCCTACAAGACATAGCACTCTCAACTCCAGCACATCTGCTTGCACGCTGCTATGCTCCCCATCATGATGATAATGGACTGAACCTCTGAAACTGTAAGCATAAGTGACCACCGTCAATTAAATGTTTTCTTTGTAAAACATCATGCTGTGGTCATGGTGTCTCTTCACAGCAATAAAAGCCCTAACTACGCCTAACTAAGACATCAACTGATAGTACCCACTTGCCTTTTATGACCCATTTCAATGTCACATCCTCAACTAAATCGTTTAATGAGCCATCACAGGGGCAACACTTGCTCACCGTGTTTCAATATCGTGTAGTTTGTTTTTTTCTTTCTTTTTAATTGTTTTTATTAAGCTATATATTTTTCTCCACTCCCCTTCCTTCCTCCCCTCTCACCTTCTACCCTCTCACATGATCCTCATGCTCCCAATTCACTCAGGAAATATTGCCTTTTTATACTTCCCATGTGGATTAGGTTCATGTATGTCTCTCTTAGGGTCTTCTTTGTTGTACAGGTTTTCTAGGATTGTGATTTGTAGGCAGATTTTTCTTTGTTTTCTATCTAAAAGTCACTTCTGAGTGAGTACATATTATATTTGTCTTTCTGGGTCTGGATTACCTCACTCAAAATGATGTTTTCTAGATC
>LOJH01041078.1:0-11713 GCA_001685095.1 Ellobius talpinus
TGGCCTGCAGGCATACACACAGACAGAATATTGTATGCATAATAAATAAATATATATTAAAAAAATTTTTTTTGAAGAAAAAACCCCAACCTTTTTAAACTTTAAGGATCGAATCCATACAAAACAGTAGTTCTCAAACTCATAGACTCAAGACAAATGTACTAATTAGAACTGACAGGTGAAATGGCTCAGAGAGTAAAAAGTGTTCATTACATAAGATGGCAACCTGAATTCAGTCCCCAGAACACAGGAAAAGGTGGAAAGAACCAACTCCACAAAGCTCTCCTCTGGACTCCAGCGCATCATGCTCTACAAACATGCCTTCATACATATAAAATCATACTTTAAAGGAACTGATGAATGTAACTTCTGGAGATGTGAAAGCTTCATCTCTACTGGCTAGCTTTCCTGTGCTGGAAGGTGCAATGCAGGCTACTGGAGGAGAATAGCCATCATCAGTCCTATCCTGCTGTGAACTCTGGTAAGAAGGCCCATTGGAGCAACAGTGTCTTCAACATCATGGGAGTAACCACTTTCTGACTGAATGTAAGGTCTGCTCTACAAACCATACTTGGCACTATTATTGGGGCCAAGAACCTGTGGCTACACAGGTCATAGGTTCTAAAGGAAAACCTACAACTATTATTTTCCTAGACGCAGTATTGAACTAACTGCCAATGGCTTATCATTATATCCATAGATGAATACATGTCTCAGCCCTCATCAGTGAAGCTCTGATTTGTAGTAGATTTGTAGTACATTGTGATGAACAAAGATACAACTGGTCAAGGTACAGAGAATCAGAGATTGCAGAATGCCCAACCCTATCTATATCAGACCACTTCCTCCCAAAGCTCAGGGATCATTGTGGATGAGGGGGAAGAAAGAGTGTAAGAGTCAGAGGTGATAGACGACTACAAGAAAACAGAGACTTCTGAACAAAACAGGACAGCTGTACATATGAACTCCGAGTAGTTGTTGACAGCATGAACAAATCCCAACATGGAGAGAGGAGGTAGGCATCAAGTCCCAACTCTAGCTGAGGAACTATTAGTAACTGATAGCCTCTGGGAAAGGGAGAAACCAGTTTTCTTTAAGAGTGTAGTCCCATGGAAAGTTAATCACCCATCAATGGAAGGCCATATATACAAGAATATTCAGGCAATGTGAAAGATGGGTAGGCAGGGAATGAGATGGATCTGAAGAATATGGGGAGTGAATATGACCCAAACACGCTGTATGAAATATTCAAAAATATTGACATTTACTATTAATATATTTATTTATTTAGTATAGTGTTCCTGCATGCATTCCTGCCAGAAGAGCGCACCAGATCTCATTTCACATGGATGTGAACCATCACGTGGTTGTTGGGAATTGAACTCAGGACCTCTGGAAAAAGTCAGTTGTCTTAACCACTAAGCCATCTCTCCAGCCCCTAATTATTAATATTTTAAGTGAAACAGGGTCTCACTGTGTAGCTGTGGTTGGCCTAGAACACACTTTGAAAACTAGGATAGCCTCAAAATCAGAGATCTGCCTGTCCCTGCCTTTCAAGTGCTGGGATTAAAGGTGTGTGCTACCACCTCTGTCCCCCAATAAGTTTTAAGTAAGATAATTATTTAATACGTGAATAATAGACCACAAGCACTGTCCCCATCCTGGTTGTTCTTTCAACTTGACACAGCTATGGTTATCTAGGAAAAGGGACTTCGACTGAGAAAAAGCTTCCATCAGATTGCCTGAAAGCACTTTCTTCTTTTTTAAATTAATAACATACTTGGAAGGACCCAGTCCACTGTCAATGGTGACACTCCTGGGTAGGTGGTCCTGGGGTATGAGAAAGCCAGCTGAGCAAGTCTGGGAGTATAAGCCAGTAAGCAGCACTACTCCGTGGTCTCTGCTCCAGTTCCTGACTTGAGTTCCCATCCTAACTGCCTTCATGAAGGGCTGTAAGCTATTAGGTGTAATAAACCCTTTCCTACCCTAGTTGCTTTTGGTCACCATGGTTCATCACGGCAATGGAAACCTAACTAAGACAATCCCCAAAGTAAAATGAAATTTATTAAGAATGTTCAAACATAGGTTTAGAGAAAAACTGAGTCATAAACTTTTGAAAAGGGAAGAAAAAATTATCCAAGTATGGTGATGTATAGATATAATGTAGATCATCATTGAGAAGGTGGAGGTAGGGGATAGGAGAATCAGAAGTTTAAGGGCATTTTCATCTAGTTCAGGAGTTCCATCCAGCTTGGGCTAGAGACCTTGTCTCAAAACAAACAAACAAAAAACCATGATAGGCCAACGAGAAGATGGTGCTTACTATCACGACTGACAATTCAATCCTTGGAACTTACATGGCGCAAGAAGAGAACTAAATTTGTTAAATTGTCCTCCGACCCTCATATGCAAACTTGGCGCACACACACACACACACACACACATACACACACACTAAATAAGTAAATGTAAAAAAAATTTAAATGTGGCTCACATCTGTCATTTCAACACTCAGGAGGCTTGGGGACTGATTTGTGTTTCAGTTCAATCAGCTACAAAACAAGACTGTCTCAAAACATCAACAACAAGGAGCTGAGATGGCTGAGTGGTTAAGAACACTTGATATTGTTGCAGAGGACAGGGCTACACAGAGAAACCTTGTCTCAAAAAAACAGAAAACACACACACACAGAGAAACTGAAGATGGTATAGTTAAGGGTTCTAGTATTTAATACATATAGAAAACTAATAGCTATAGTATCCCTCATATATAAGAAATTCTTAATGAAATTCACAAAGAATAAAAAAATTCTTATAACTTAACAACAACAAAAAAATTCAATCTTAAAACTGGGTAGAGGACTTGAATGGACATTTCTCCAAAGAGGACATACAAATGGAACATCAAAAGGAGCTCAGTCTCAAGGGACATAAATCAAAAGCAAAAGAACTGAAGCCTAGAATGGCAGTGCAAGGCCTGAGTGGGACCACAGCCCTGAAAACAAACAAGAGAAAGAGATAACCCACCACATTTACTGCAGGGACACACACACACACACACACACACACACACACANGAGGAGAGAGAGAGAGAGGAGAGAGAGGAGAGAGAGAGAGAGAGAGAGGAGAGAGAAACAGTGTCTCAATGTAGTTCAGGCTGATCTTGAATTCACTATGGAAGCTGAGATTACAAGTATGCCTGGCTTTATGCGGTGCTGACAAAGAATCAGAGACAGGACAGGGCTTCCTGTATGCTAGGCTAGTGAATGCTAGGCAAGCACTCTACCGACTGAGCCATGGGTATCCCCTGCCCTGGAACTCTTCCATATTACAGGGGAAAATGTATTAATAAAATGGTGCAGCTGTTATGGAAAACAGCCTGGCAGTTCCTCAAAAAGCTAAACATAGAATTATTGTGTGACTCAGCAATTCCCCATCTAGGTACATACCCCCAAAGCAGAAAACAGGTGTTTAGCAAGCCTGTGCATGAATCTTCATGGCAGCAATCCTCAAAATAGTCAAAAATTAGAAATAAATCAAGTGTCCACAAATAGGTGAATAAACAAAATGCATCCATAAACTGATTGCTATCTAGCTTATAAAGGAATAAAACAGTGATACATGCTACACCACTCTAAGACTCCAAACATGTTAAGAAGCCAGGCATTAAAGGGCACCTTCTCATTTGCTATGACCTTGAACCTCAGACATCTCAGACACTGGGTGGGTTCACAGGAGTGCACTACCATACTTGATTTAAGGCCACACATTTCATGACTCTATTTATTGAGACATCTACAATAGCAGATCAGTGGTTGCCAGGGGCTCTTAGGAGAGAACAGGGAATGACAATTTAATGGGCTCAGGACTGCTCTTCCAGAGGATGAGGTTTCAATTCCCAGCACCCACATGGAGGCTCACAACTGTCTGTAACTCCGGTTCCAGGACACCCAGAACTCTCTTCTGGCCTCTGAAGGCACCTGCAGATACATCTGCATACAATTTACTCCCAAAATATACATAAATCAAAAAAGTCAATCAATTAATTAATTAAAGAAAATATATAATAAGGCCTTCTACCAGGAAAGGCACCAGAGTAGGATAAACATTCAAAAGCCATTTATTAAAGGGTAATATCTGAGTTATTCTAAAAGATCTGAAGTAAGTATACAGAAATAATCTATAAAATGTTCAGAGTAAGTGGCTTAAAAAATCAACACGCGTACGCCTTTAATCCCAGCACTCAGGACGCAGAGGCAGGCAGATCTCTGTGAGTTCGAGGCCTCGTCTAAAAGAGCTAGTTCCAGGACAGTTAGGTCTGTTACACAGAGACACCATCAGAAAGTGGGGCTAGAGACTGAACCAAGGGTCTTATACAAGCTAGAGAAGTGTGCTACTACTGAGCTATACTTCCAAACCCCACCAAAACACCCTGAAGGAAACATTATATTCTTTTTTTTATTGATATTTATTGGGCTCTACATTTTCCTCTGCTCCCCTCCCTTCCTCTCCCCTCTCCCCTTCAACCCTCCCACAAGGTCCCAATGCTCCCAATTTACTCAGGAGATCTTGTCTTGGAAACATTATATTCTAAATACCCTAGAAGATAAGTGGGTGTGGACAGAGCACAGGACAACAGATCACATTACTACTGCAGTGACACTGAAAACTGCTCTAAAGAAGAATGTGATGACCTAACAGCTGCAAAGCTGATCAAGTAAGGACTTGACTCAGTAATTTTACTCTTTGACTACACTTGAAACACTCAAAAAGTAGGAAGAATCAATAATCTGGGGGAAATATGAAATAATCTAAATATTAAGAGTATTAAGAGTAAAAGGCACAATGGAATTTAGTTATTAAAGACGTATATGTAGGCTAGGCAGATACCTCAGAGGGTAAACATATGCTCAAGTGTAAAGACCTCAGCTCAAAACCCCAGGATTCCTGTAAAAGACAGACATGTAACCCAAGCAATGGTGATCCTATAGGTAGATGGGAGGCAGAGACAGGTAAGTTCCCAGAAGTTCAAGAGCCAGCTAGTCTGGTATATAAAGTTGAAAACAACATGCCAGCAACTATTCCAAACAAGGTGAAAGGTACGAGCCAGAGGGGAAAGTGAGGCACAAACCTGAAGTGTCCTCTGGCCATTTAAGTACTGTGGCATATGGACCACATTCATACACACAGATGCACACATGCAAAGAATATATTTGTGTCTATTTTAATAACAAAAACAAAATTATTGGTTAAGGGGTTGGAGAGATATCTCAGCAGTTAAGATGGACGCTCTTCCAGAGAAATTGGGTTGAATTCCCAGCACCCAGATGGTGGCTCACAACTGCCTGTAACATGTGTTCCATGGATCTGATACCCTCCTTCTGGCCTCCACAGGCACCAGATACATAAGTGTACACAGACAGAGACACAGATGAAACACCCACACGTATAAAATAGGAAGTAAGAGCAAAGGTATGTAAGAGAGCTGGTGTAGTGGTACACATCTGTACCACCCAGGAAGCTGAGTTTGCAGAGAACTACAAGTTCTAGGTCATCCTGCGCTCTATAGCAACACCCTATATAACGGGCATATAACAAATAATGTCAAGTGAATTAAAAACAGTGCCTGGGGGGCTGGAGAGACAATGAGTGGTTTAGAGCACTTGCTACTCTTGCAAAGGACCCAGGTTCAGCTCCCAGCAACAAAACTGTGGCTCACAACTGCCTGTAACTCCAGTTCTAAGAGGCCCGACACTGTCGTCTGGCCTCCAGGGGCACTGCATGTATATGATGCATATACATGCATGTAGGCAAAACACATATATTTTTTCTTTGAAAAAGTGAGTACAGTGATTTCAGTTCTTCATATACATTAATGATACATAGAAAATAATTTATGGCTCAGTAGGGATCCTTCTAAGATAAGCTAAAGAGAGTAAGTTCCAAGCATTATTTAGAGACATTCTTTAACTACAGATTAATCTACCTATATATAAATACAAATCAGTACTAGAGAAAAATTCTATAGAATCAATGTTATATGAATCTGAGTGACAAATTAAGACACTTTACTTTGTTGTTGTTGTTGCTGTTGTTATTACTGGGTTTTTTGAGCAGAGTTTTTCTGTGTAGCTCTGGCTGTCCTTGAACTTACAGAGATCTTCCTGCCTCTGCCTCCCAAGTGCTGGGATTAAAGGCATATACCACTATGTCCAGTCCTATTTTGTTATTATTATATATTTTTTTTAACATTTAGTGTGTGTGTGTGCGCACATGCACATGTGCACACATGTGCATGAGTACATGTATGATCTGGCACATGCATGTCGAGATCAGAGGACAGTTTGCAAGAGTCAGTTATCTCTTTTATTCACTGTGTGTGTCCTGGGGATCAAACTTGGATCATCATGCTTGTTAGCAAGCACTCTTACTCACTGAGCCATCTTACCAGCCCTGTTATTTTTTTCCTTCCTTCTTTCTTTTTTTCTTGAAAGAACTGACTGTATCCCAAACTCAACACATACCAAGGATAACCTTGAACTCATACCCCTTCTTCCTTCTAAAAGCTGACTTTATAGGTGTACACGATCTCCTCTGGTTTATGTGGTGCTGGGAATCAAATCCAGGGCTTCATGTACAATAGGCAAGCACTCTATTAACTTAGATGTATCCTCAGATTCCCTGATCCCCTTTTTAAACAAGGTTTCACTATGCATTCCTGACTTGCCTTGAACTCACTAACCCTGGTTAGCTTCAAATTTATGATCCTCCTGTCTCAGTCTTTGAAGTGCCTAGAGGTATAGGTGTTAGCCACCAGGACCAGTTCTTTAAATCTCTTGTTTAATGTTGTCCTCTGTCCTTGTTGAGATAATTGTTTTCAGGCTGTGATGCTTAATATTGTCAACTTGATAGGATCTAGGCTCACTGAAGAGACTAGCCTCTGGCATGTCTGTCGAGGGTTATCTAGATTAGACTAATTAAAGTTGCAAGATCCACTCTAAATGCAGGTGCTGTCACTCAGGGGTTGGGATCCCAGACTGAATAAGAAGGAGACAGTGAGCTGAGCAAGACCACTCAGCACTCTGCTTCTTGCCTGAGGATGCACTGTGCCCAGCTGCCTCAAGCTCCTGCTGACATGCCTTTCCCAACTTGATGGGCTGTACCGTAAACTGTGAGCCAGATAAGCTCTTCCTTAAAGTGCTTTCTGCAGGTATTTTGTCACAGAAGTGAAACAAGTAACCAACACACAGGCTAATTCCACAATGTGGCTTTAAGAAAAGATTTTTTTCCCAACATATTTAAGATATTAGCTACATTCTTACAAATAAAACTTTATCTATTATTTTAATCAACATGCACAAATATGCTTTAAATATCAAAGAAGGAAAGCCAAGTAATATCCAAACTACATATTCATATATACATCCATATAAGTAGCTGTTAGAAGACAGAAGTATTAGAATAAATTATATATGCTGTCCAGTTCTCAACACATATGCAACCTGTGTGCAAACAACACTATGGTTCTGAAACAGGGGCTATCATAACTGGAGCTTTTAAACATTCTGTCTACTTAGAATTGGAGGGGAGAAGCCATTAAACGAAAATGGAATGGAAAGCACAGTTTAAGAACAGCTCCTACAGTAAATTCTCTCTACTACCATGGGTTTTACTTATAGTTCCCATTGAAATGTTCACTTGCCAAAATCAATGTCTCTGAAGTAACTAAGCATCATACTTCATTCTACAGTACTACTGTTCATACCTACATAAGGCAGAAACAACTGGAGGGGATGGAGGAGGAAGCGATATTGAGCTTCCCGCTACAGAAGCCTCATCAGGCGCCTGTTCTCCCCAGAATATGCCACTTTTCAAAACTACTTTCTGCCCCTCCTAATCAGTTTTCAATCATTAGACTCCCAAAATGAATTTTCCCTATTTTTCAAAAAAAGTTTAAATGCAAAGAACTAAGCATATATTAAGAAATCAACTCACCTGACATTTATTAATTACGGTGACTGTGATAGACTTTATAATTTCCTTAGACTAGTTTCTATCCATTTAAAATGTATTTTTCTTTAAAATTTAACCATACTTCTCTTTAAATATTTGTTAGAGCATAACAACGAGACTGTAACTGAGTCTCGGAAACAAGTTCATGGTATTTAAAGAACTTCTGTTAACATAGTATTCGTCAATTGATTCTTACTTTGCTTCAATTTGTGGAAATCACTGACTCTGTCCCTGGTGGCCTGCTTTAGTGTGTCTGGTTGAATTCTGGGTTCCTGCTCCAGGTTTGAGCCTGGAATTAGGTGCTGAAGAGGATTTGAAGGGTTCTGTTTGGAAGTACCAGGATTTTCATTCTGGTTTAGTTGTGAACCTGTGGAAGAAAAACATCAAATTAAAAGAATGTAATTCTTTAAGAGAACAATTTCATGTGACTTGGTTTAGAAAAGCAAAATCCCATGACCATCTGACCTTGGGAGGTCATAGAGTTGGTTTGCTATTAAGCTTTACTAGTTTATCAAATGCCACCTTCTCTGTGGCTAAGCATCTCCACCACTGACTACAAGCCTACTCAACTTTTTTGTCTGTGGGTTTCTACACAGTAGAAATGACACTCATTTCTCCTCTGTGCTCTAAACTCTAAACAGCTGCTAGAAATCTCTAGGAACTACCAGGGTTTCAACACCTTTAAACTCTGTCATCCTCATCTATACAATGAATCATTATCTTCTAATACTTTCTTCTAATAATTTCTTTGGATAAGAATGGCTCCCACTGGATCATATATTTGGGAGTGGAACTGTTTGAAAGGATTAGGAAATATGGCCTTGTAGGAGGAAATGTGTCACTGGGGTGCATTTTGAGGTTTCAAAAGTCCACAACAGTCTCAGGCTCTCTATCTGCTGCCTGTGGATCAGAATGTAAGCTCTTAGCCCCATGCCTGCCTAGAAGCTGCCATGCTTCCTGTCATGATGTTTATAGACTAAGACTGCAAGCAAGGCTTCAACTAACTGTTTGTTTGTTTAAATAAGAGTTGCATTGGTCATGGTGTCTCTTTAGAGCAATAGAACAGTAACAATGATGATCTTGAATTTCTGGTCCTCCTGTCTCTACCTCCCAAGTTCTGAGATTACAGGCATGCACCACCACTGTGGTGGTTTGAGTAAGAATGATCTCCACAGGCTCATAGATTTAAATACTTGGTCATTAGGGAGTGGTACTACTTGATATGATTAGGACATGTGGCTTTTTTGAAGTAGGTATAGCCTTGTTGGAGGAAATATGTCACTGTGGGGTAGGCTTAGAGGTTTCAAAAGTCCAAGCTAGGCCCAGTGGCTCCACCCTTGCTCCTGCCTGTGGATGTGGAAATAGAACACTCAGCTACACTCTAGCACCATGTCTGCCTACAATGTCACCATGCTTCCATCATGAGGATAATGGACTAAACCTTTGAACTGTAAGCCAGCCCCAATTAAATGCTCTCTTTTGTAAGAGTTGCCAAGGTCATGGTGCCTTTTCACAAGGAGAGAACAATGACTAACACAACCATACTACTCAACATTTTTTGTTTGATGAGATAAGGTCTCACTATAGGAAGCTCAGGCTGGCCTTGAATTTGAGATGATCTTCTGCCTCAACCTTTTAAGTGCTGGAATGAGCCCTCTGGATTACAGGTATGAGTCATCATACCCATTTTAAAACCCAATTTGTTTTGTTTTGTTTTTCAAGACAAGGTTTCTCTGTAGCTTTGGAGCCTCTCCTGGAACCAGCTCTTGTAGATCAGGTTGCCCTCAAACTCAGAGATCCACCTGCCTCTGCCTCCCGAGTACTGGGATTAAAGGCATGCGCCACCACCGCCCAGCTTAAAATCCAACTTTTAACAAATTTATTTATTTACTTGTGTGTGTGTGCGCGCACACACGTGCTTCTGTATACAAATGCTAGCGTGCACACATGTGTATAGATTGGAGAACAACTTATAACTTTTGGGAGTTGATTCTCTCCTACCATATGGATTCAGGGACCAAACTCAGGTTGCCAGGCTTGGTGCAAGGGCCTTCACCTCCTGAACCATCTAGCGAGATTTTGCTTATTTTTTGGATATGGTCTCATATGGCTCAGAATGGTCTTAAACTACTAGAGGATGATTTTTTTTAATCATTTAAGACAAGGTTTCTTTGCGCAGCCTTCGCTATCCTGAACCTAGCTCTGTGGACCAGGTTGACCGCAAACTCACAGAGGTCCACCTGCCTCTGCCTTCCCAGTGCTGGGATTAAAGGCGTGGACCACCACCACCCAGCCAGAGGATGAGTTTTAACTTCTTATCATCCTCTAATATACTGGTGAAATAGTTGGAATGTAATTGGCCCTTGTAAACTCACAAGGAGTGGTACTACTAGGCTTTGCTGGAGTGGGTGTGGTCTTGTTGGAGGAAATGTGTCACTGTGGGGGGGCAGGCTTTGAGGTTTCCTATGCTCAGGATACCATACAGTGTCCCAGTCCTTCCTGTTGCCTTCTGATCTGTACCATGTCCCTGCCATGCTCCCCACCATGATAATGGATTGAACCTCTGAAACTGTAAGTCACCCCAGTTAAATGTTTTTCTTATAAAAGATGTCGTGGTCACGGTGTCTCTTCATGGCAAGAAAAACCCCAAGACAACTGATATTAAAGCAAGCACCATCATGGCCAGCTTTATGTGATGATGAAGGCAAAACCCAGGGCTTTGTACATTCAGGGAAGCACTCTGTCAACTGGGCAACATTCTCAGACCTAAAGTGCAGTTTTAGATAATTATTTCTCCCT
This sequence comes from Ellobius talpinus, assembly GCA_001685095.1. Lineage (NCBI taxonomy): Eukaryota > Metazoa > Chordata > Mammalia > Rodentia > Cricetidae > Ellobius > Ellobius talpinus. The sequence continues at coordinate 10,813 of LOJH01041078.1, forward strand.
GAACTTTACCAATCATTTAAAAATAATAATTTCAAGAACAAATACTACTTCACCATGCTTCTAAATGACATGTTCTACTTACTTACTCTACAGTAACAGTTGAACAGTAAGTTGGTTCTCAAAGGAAATGCTAAATGAGACTTTATACCTGGAGCCATGTTAGGTGAGAGAGGCTGTCCAGTTGGAAGATGGGAAATTGTTTGATGACTTTCATGTGGAGAAGCTAACACAGGAGGCTTCTTTAAAGCTATAAGAAAAAACAGACTCTCATTATTCCCATTAATACTGTGATTTCTAAAAGCTAAACATCACGAATCAATTTTACATTGCAGTAATTCTATGATGCTTATCCTAATTTTAAAAATAATTTATTTAATTTTATTTTATGTGCATTGGTGTGAGGGTGTCCAGATACCCTGGAACTGGAGTTACAGACAGTTGTAAGTGGCCATGTGGGTGCTGGGAATTGAACCTAGGTTCTCTGGAAGAGAAGTCAGTGTTCTTAACCACTGAGCCATCTCTCCAGCTCCATCTTATCCTAATTTTGTAATCCTCATCTTCGGCAAATAACTCTTGTAGGATTATTACTTTTTACATAATATTTTTATTGATTATTTGTAAATTTTACATCATATACCCCACCCACCTTCCAGTCCTCCCAGGTCCGCCCTCTAACTCTTGTGATATTTCTCCCTCCAAGAAAAGGAGAGAGGGAGGGAAGGAGAGAGAGAGAAAACCAACAACAAATCCAATTTGCATTGCCCATGTACTCACTGGAGCATAGACAAACTCCCGGTGGCCAGCCCCTTAAAAAAACTAAGTCCTTTCCCACCCCCACCAGAAGTCATCATTGTGGAGCGCTACACTTTAGCATCCTTTTCACAATTTTTTTTTTTTTTTG
>LOJH01041079.1:0-10578 GCA_001685095.1 Ellobius talpinus
GGGAATGGGAATTTGGATTGGTAGTTTTTTTTTTAAAAAAAAAATCTAATAAATTAAAAAGAAAGAAAAGCAAAAATTAGCTTCCAGGCAGTGTGATGCACGACTTGTAACCAGAAGCCTGAGTAATCAGGTAATCCCTGATGTGCACCTGAGCTACCATTTTAACCAATGCAAGTGCCACAGACTGCATCCAACATGTTGCTGAACTTCCAGCTCATTATAGGCCGCCACCGTGTTATCTCACGTATTCCTTCAAGACCTTCCTACCTAGTTTCCTCAGGGCTAGACTTGAGAAGGCACCTTAGCTACAGAAGAGGAAGTGTTCAGGGCATTCATTATCTAGTCCATAATAATATCAGATGGCATTTATTGAATTACAACTAGGTAATAGCCACTGAGCCAGGTTCTATACGTGTATTATGTCATTTAATGCTCACTGGGGAGAAAGAGAGTTGCATCTATATCCTGTGACCCACTGGTAAATGGGCAGGTACATGCCTGCCCAGAGATTGCATCTGTGCTAAATGTTTCATTTTGCTTCTTTAATACTCCTGTTCATTCCCCAACTGAACCCACGTCACCAAAGAGTTAAATCCTCAGGCGACTCAGGGAATGTTGCTTTAGAACAGTGTGAGGATGCTGAATTCTGACTGCTAGTGCTTGTACATTTTAAGACCTCTGAAGCTGTCCTCACATACTACCTTATACAGCCTATAAGGTAAATCCACCTGTTGGCCTGGGTTTCCACACACTACCTCATATGGCCTATAAGGTAAATCCACCTGTTGGCATGGGTTTCCACACACTACCTCATATGGCCTATAAGGTAAATCCACCTGTTTTCATGGGTTTCCACACAGTACCTCACACAGCAAATAAGGTAAAACCATCCATCTGATGGCATGAGTTTCTTTGTCCCCTGTTCAGGACATTCTTTGTCGGTTGGTGACATTTGATAATTCCTTCTGTAATTTAAGCCTCAATAATTTCTCTGGCCACACATGGTGTCTTCAGAACGGAATATGTTCTGGAGGCAGAAGCGAGGAGATTCATGTCACAGGCATTGGGGGGGGCAGTTTTATCCAATAGAAGTATCGCACACTATAGCCAACATGCCATTGAGCTCCTAGTACATCATGAGCCACCACAGTTGAAAATCTTTTTCCATTTCAGTGAAGACATTCTAAACTAGTGTCAATATGGCTACCCTTCAACAGTGTGCATGCTCATACGTACATGTGATCCTGTATCCATAGGCATCCCTCTTCTCGGCTCACTACTCCTATACCCCTGGCTCTCTTGATTAAACGTTTCTCCACCAGATCTCTTCTGCTTCTGCTGTCATGTCACCCTTTGTGACACCTTCCCCTCTTTTCTCTTCTCCCTCCCAAGATTTCCTCCTCCCTCAGATCCTCATTCCCATTTAACAATATGCACAGAGACATACTAATATTTAAGCACATATACAATTTAAACCTAGACTCTGAATATGAGAGACAGTATAGCATTTTTCTTTCTGAATGTAGATTACTTCACTTAATGTTCTGCAGTCCCATCCATTTTCTTGTAAATGTAGTTAATTCTGCTTTTCTTTGATGGAACTAAATACCATTCCAATGTGTATAAGTAGCATATTTTCTCTATTTCTTCATCTGGTGATAGACATTTAGACTCATTCTATTTCTTAGCTATTGCCAATAGTGTTCACCCTAATATTAATCTGGTATGGAAATCTCGTTTCTTAGAAAGCTCACCTCCCTTTGCAACCTTATTATCTAAATCTAGTTTCCTTGGCATCTACACATAACTTAAGACAGCAAATAAGAGTCCTAGTTTTCAGTCTGAATATGACTGAGATAAAGGGAGGAATGGGTTCACAATGGCTTTTGAAAACAATCATTAATATCTTCTATGTTCAACATTGCAAGAAATGCATCCATTCAAGATGTTCTTACTTTCCCCCTCTCTCCATCCTAAATAACTAAACCATTACCTTAAGCATCCACTGTACCCACCCATGTTTTCCTACATACTTGCTGTCTTATGTAAGTACAGGTACCAGAGGCAGAGAAGACACAACAGATATTCATCAGCAAATCATTTTGATGCAGAGCAATAACAAGCTTCAGTCAGATAGTGCTGTGTACTCTTATTGTGTCATAAGAAGTCACCACACAGACTTGTGTTTCCATCCTGTTTCGATGTTGAGCAAATCAGACACAAGATATGTGTAAATAATGCTGAAACATCTGGATGAAAAGGAAGAAAATCAATTATCTGGATGTTTTGTCTACACAACATCAAAACATGTAAGCCCTGTGTAGACAAAACATCCACATGATTGAACACTGCACTTTTCATCCAGACACTTTACTGTCATGTGGATGAAAACCACTGCCAAGTTAAAGACAAAAGAAAAAACAACTTAAAAAATTTAAAACACACAACAGAGCAAAGCTTGCCTGATTGGTAGAATGTGAGGGAATGGTTCTTAAGCTTGATATGGAAAAGAGAGACAAAATAGTGTGTCAAATCAATTTTTGAAAACTCTAAGTCATACTACAAAAACCATACTACAATGAACCACAGGCTCATAGTTATCTTAATAAATCATGGACACATTAAGTAGCACTTAGTAAAAACACACAGCCACTTTTTACTTAAGGCTGTGTTTACAGATGAGATGATGAACTCACAGAAAAGGACAATGGTTACTCCATGCCAATTTGTCTTCTGGAAGGACAAAAGTAATTCTAGTTGTCTAACAACAAGTCAGCTTACCAGTACAAATTCAGTAATTAGTCACTACTGTCAGAGGGCCAGGAGCTGCGTGGGTTTCCTTTTAACAGTCAGCCTGTTAGTTTACCTACCCAAACTATGCTTAGCAGTCCTGGCTATTCCTATTTTAAACATACAAAAGTGGGTCATGAAGGCGAATGAAGAAACTGACCAAGCTCTCACAAAATGATCATTTCTACAAGTTGGATGGTGCTTAACAGAATTTTTTATTTAATACATCTTATTTTGAATGGAATATCATTGAACAATAGATTTCAGAAAGTGGATGTAACTGTTTCTAATAAATCTGGGAATTACAGTTTAACACACAACCATTCATTTTGTCTCGTTTTCCTTCACATTATCAGTAGTCTTCCATTTCCTAAACCAAATATACCTAAGTGAGAGCAACCTGCAGGGAAGGAGCTCTTAGCACCAGCAGCTATTGTTATACATGAAGAACCCAACAGGAGTGTCCTTACTGGCCATCTGATATGGTTCAGTGATAAAACATGGTAAGTTTCATGACTTACTGTCACTATTCCTTCTTTGGTGGACAGTTCCAAAGGCTGTACACAGAGGCCATCGTGGACACTCTGCCTTCAGAGTCAGTTTTATTCACTTTCGTTATCTGGCAGTGGCTTGGTTGGATGGGAGAGAAAGGATGAGGGGGAACTTTTCCTGCCAAAACTTGTGTAATTAGGACCCAGTGGACTCAGATTTTTCCAGGTCAAAAAACTGTCAAAAATGTCATCAGGAGGGGAATGGGTCTGTAGAGGAAAGCAGTGGGATGCTCCACTTGGGCCATAGAAATGCATTACTCACAGCAAAGACACTTGTTCTTGTGATAATCCCTGAGCATTAGTCTTCAGCCACTCCGATGAATTGAGAATTGCTGTGATTTATGACTGTGGCATCAGGGCTGTAGTAAGCCTAGGCTTCACGGTACAAACTCATATGCATTCCCAAGCAGGAGCATCAAGAATTTGATGCTGAAATTGCATGGTGCCAATGCTATAACTCTGGGAAGATTCTGAAAAGTGTTGAATTTTACTTCAAAATGGGGGGAGTTTTGCAGTATGTAAGTTACATAGAAGTCTAAAGAGAATTTCATCAGACTAATTCAAATGGGTTCCTGGACATCTAGTATACAAAGTGGTATTTTGGGGATTTAATGTAAATGAAACAGAAACATATGGAGTAAATTTTTGCAAAATTACACACGATTTCTAAAATTAAGGGGGAAACTTTCTTGGCAAAACATAGTTGTATTTTATCTAATCCAAAATATTTGAAAAATAAATCGAGACATTTCATAAACCAAAATACAGCTGGTTTATCCATCCATTATGTGTTTGTTTTGTACATTAAATGCACTTATCCTCGTGTTGGAAGGAACAGTCAGGTACCTGGGTACAGAGCCACAAACACTTAGGACATTCTAGAACACAAAGCAAGGTCATATTATGGAAAAGCTGCTGCAGCATATTAAACATTATATTAAGGGAAATAATATTCACGGAAACTAAGGAGAATGCTTTTCACAACAGCCCCCTTGTTGAGTTTAAGAGCATAAAAGTCATTAAGGCGAGTTTGATCATCGTAAGCATCTGTCCATCTCTGTTACCTGTTAACGTCTCTGGGTGCTCAAGAGTCATTGCTACTGGACAGTAATCCTTCTGCATGACTCAATCAAACGAGCTTATAAATGACAGATGTTCCCACATCTATCACAAATATAGAATGATCATATAAAGCCACACCCATGTTCCTGTTCTCCTTTCTCTTGCTAAGTCCTAGATGGCAGGTTCTCAAACAGTGTTACCCAATGTCCTTTCTACAGTGAATTGATAGTGTCTATGGGTCCTTTATACCTGTGAAGGTGGAAGAAGTTTTAACTTCCTACACATCTGCTCAGTGTTGTTTCCTCAAGATAGTTTCCTCAACTACAAGGTTACAAGAGCGAATATGGAGAAGCATGTCCCAACCCACAAAAAGCAACATCTAAATAGCTTTAATTTAGGCCTAGAAAAGGGAGTATTATGCATAGCTACTGGACAGAGTTCAAACACGTTGACAGATCTACTTAGAACTGGCTGTTTAAGGCCTTGGAAATCTGCTCTGCTCCTAGGTCCATTGAAACATGGTGGGTTTCTCATATGATGGCAACTTCCCCTTCCTCCTGTCATGTTATCATTTGTCTTAACACTATTGATTCTGGTGCTCTGTGTCAGGATCAAGGATGTACAGTAGCAAAAGATGGCAAACCACAGTATAGATTCTATCCTTCTGATACCACATATATCTGCAGCAGCTACATGGGTAAGCTGGCACTAAACAATCCAAGAGAAAGAAGGACAAGCCCAGTGATCATACTCCCCCTAGAAAGAGTATTCTGGATATCAGTGTTCCATAAAGCCTTCCTGGGGAAATTCCATGTGTCTATATAAAGGGCTGAGTTTTCCAGTGGAGCTTCATCAGCTTGGTAACATAAACACTTGGAATTTCTTTCTCCCCCAGGCAGACTTGACTCTTCCTCTTAGTTTTACTACACTAACCCAGATTGTAAAGTTTGTTGTAAAGAAATTCTAGGCCCCTTGGATGAGATAATCAAATTAGAAAGGCATCCTTTAGAGTAGCATGTTTGGAGACAATAGGGATGGCAAGTGTGAGAGCAACTGTCACCAAAGCTCTCCCCTATTGAAAATGGAGATATCATACAGTTGAAGATCAGGGATCCCAGGAATTAAACTGACTATTATTACTGATAGATGTAAAATACATGGTGACAGCAAAGATGTTGGAGAGAACTGGATACTGCTGCTGTGGGAATTCCTTCAGCCAATAACCTTATGATACTGGCCCACTTTGGGCATGGTCTCATGTACTATAAATGCAGACAAAAGGCATGCACAGGCCTCTTGGATGCTGGATTTGGTTCCAGATCCCAGTGCATGCAGAGGACTGTGGATTGCTACTCTTTCTGTGAGTTTATCCCCAGGTAAATTAACCTTTGTTATACTCCATTTTGGACTACTGTGGAACTCTTTTGTATGCCAACACATTGGTGCCAATGTGGTCTGAATCCATGCCACTGCTGGGCCTTGTCCAGGCTCCCATGGACTTCTCATACCCCACACAGCTGAACTACCCCTCTGGGGAGCTGTGCAAGGTTTGGCTTGACTGGCCTGCCATGCTGATTTGGCAATTTCCCACTAACCCATGTCCATGTGGCTTGGTTCTATCTACTGCCACCCACAGCCTGTGGTTCATGGCCATATAGCTTGGTCCTGCCTGCTACTGCCTTCTGTTGCTTTCTGCCACAACTCCTCTGTGATTTCTCTGGCTTCTGTCAGGCCTGTTCTGATCAGGCTGAGCTGTGATTCTTGGAGCAGGGGCTCTAATCCTGTACCTGGAACACAGGTTTGCATTCCCAGTTTGGATCTGCGAATGCCTGGCCCGAGCTCCGGCCAGTATCCTTGTGGTTCATGACTGCTGGAAAACTCTGAGTTACTTGATATTCTACCCAACTCAAACCTTCTCCATATAGAGATCTGCTGCTCTTAAGTAATTAACTAAATCTATTGGTATTTCTAAGTCTCAGGTAATTCAAGTACTGATCAAAGACCTGCCTTATTGTCACAACTGTGACACCTGCTGGTCAATGAAGATTATTATACCCTTAACAATTTTCTGAAAATTATAATGGAGGTAAGCTAATTTAATTAATAAATGCATAAATTTGAAAATTGTAAATGAACCCCAAGATAATTATGGACAATATCACCATCCAGGAATTTAACAACCTTTTTTATTACTATGGATAGAATTCTGCAAGAACTATATGAGCTACCTTGTACATATAGTTTTGTGATCATGGCAGCTATTACCTTTGTTCTTCATATTATATCCTTAAAGAAATGGCTTGATAAAAGAGTCAAGAAAGAGAATCTCCTAGCAAGGATACAATCTTTAGCTGAAAAGATTCATACTATTGAAAATGATAACCTTAATTTGTCTGGCAAAATTTAATCTATGTCAGTGTGTTATAAAACCTTACAAAAGGGCATTGAGAGATTATCTGAAAGGATTCATACTATTGAAATTGATAATAGAAATCTGTTAAAAAGTTATAATAATCTAGCAGATAGAACATCCCTCCAGGAAGACAATTTATATGCCATCCAAATAATATCTAAGGATGAGAAGATACCATTAATGGAAACATTGAAGAACTTGGAATTACATGTACAAAATGAGAACCAGAAATAAATTGATTCGATGAAATTATTAGAAATATTCACAGGTAAAGAGATTCAGTCTTTACAAAAGACAGTGATAAAAAGATTTGAATTGATTGAGAAACTTGTCAGAACTGATAAGCAAGGAGAGGAGGTACAGGCAAAGGATTTAGCAACACTAGTACCTCTCAGAGTTAGAGATGTCTTGCCAAGAGTTTTAGCTATTTATCCTGTTATTACCTCTGACAAGCCAGCAAATACTAAATACCCAAAAGGATACAAAGAATATAAATGGAAACCTATAGGTATGAAAGATCTAAAAGAAATTAAGCAAGAAATAGTATATTATGGCATCCATTTACTATTTGTTAGGGTGATGGTAATGATATGGGCATCAAGCAATAAGGTTACTCCACATGATTGGCTCCAATTAGTATCAGTGGTACTAGAAGACAGGCCACAGTTACAGAGGAAGTGCTATTGCAGAGAGGAGATTAAAGCCCTAGAACAGCAAGGTAGAGTCAAAGGATTTGAGGCTTTCTAAGATCAAATTCTTGGTGAGGGCTGTTATGCTGATCCACAGAGTCCAATATTTACAATAAACACATCTTGTCCCTATGCTATACAGCAGCCTTGAATTCTTGGGACAGGATTCAAGAACTAGGAAGAATTGAATTTTATACTAAAGTCATACATAGCCCAAGAGAACCCTTTAGTGAACTTTTACCAAAGATTTCCTAAAGTTGCAGAACTAGGGGTAACAGATTCAGAAGCTAGATGAGTACTTATTAAATCTCTGACTTTTGAAAACTTAGAATGCAAAAAGATACTTGGGCCTTTAAAGGTCAGATCAGTACCAATGATGAATAGATCCTGCATACAGTTAATGTTGAGTTATTTGACTATGATACTGAGACTTGGGTAGGAGAAACAATTTCCAAAGGTATGAAGACATCAAAATACCAAATGTTTTAATTGTGGTAGATTATGACATCTAAGGAGGGATTGTAGACAAGGCATTCCTAGAAATAATGTTTCCTCTGGAAATGACAAATTAGAAGGCCTCAACCTTCTGGATTACATAAAAGATGTGGCAAAGTCCAACATTGTACCGGTGAATGTAAATCAATAAGAGACAAACAAGGCAACCAGTTACCATTGAGAAACTCCTTGAGGGCCTCTGGCAGGCCCCAGGTCAAATGTGGTCCAGTAATTCCCAGTCACTGTGAAGGACACACCTTCCCCCAAAAATTAAAAGATCCAGTGCCTGTTGTAAAAAACCATACTTCTCTGGAAGATAGAATAATCATGGAGGATGAATCAAAAATTCCAACAGAAAACAAGAAATATATATTTTGCCAGATTTCTATAAACAATCAAAACCAAAGCTGGGAGTACAAATAGATAACATTGTAATTGAAGGATTAATGGACATGGGTATGGATATGACTATTATTACTCCATAATCTTGGCATCTGAATTGGCCTCTTCAGGAGGCAGATGTTCAATTCCTAGTAATTAAAACACTATCTCAAATAAAACAAAGCACAAGATTGGTTGAATGCATGGGACCAGAAGAACAGAGAGTAAGGCTGAGGCCATATTTAGCTAACACATCACTGAATATATGGGGTCATGATCTGTTGCAGCAATGGAATATCCAGAGTAACATTCCTGAAGTCTCAGAAACAGAACATAAACCAACTCATGTTTCTGGGAAGGATATTATAAGGTACTATAAAAACAGTCACCAGCCATTCAGGCTGTACAAAAACACAAAACAACTAGTAAACCTTCAGAGGCACCAATGCCCTACCTTTATGGAACCAATACGGCTTAAATAATAGTCTTTAACAATAGAGAAACTGGAGGCTTTAGAACAGCTGGTATAGGAGCAACTAGATGATCAGCATATTGAAGAATCAACTAGACTTTGGAATTCTCCTGTATTTGTTGTTAAAAGGAAATCTGGAAAATGGAAAATGGTGACAGACCTAAGAGCTGTTAATAAGGTGGTTCAACCAATGGACCCTCTACAACAGGGAATTCCTTTGACTTCCCTATTGCCTAAAGGATGATTTATTGATAGTTATATATTTGCTTATATGGTTATTGATTTGAAAAATTGTTAATTCACTATATATTTACAATAAAAATAGAGAGAAAAATTTGCTTTCACAGTGCCTACTTATAATAAGTCTTAGCCTACTAAGAGATATCAATGGAGGATCCTCCCACAAGAAATGTTAAATAGCCACACCCTGTGCCAATATTTTGTTAGTCAGCCATTGGGAATAATATGTAAGAAATTTTTTAAATCTATACTTTACCATTAAACAGATGACATTTTGATATCTAATTCAAATGTAGATACTTTAGAAAGGATGTTTGAAGAAGTAAAGAAAGTTTTGCCTAGTTGGGGATTACAAATTGCTCCTGAAAAAGTGCAAAGAAGAGTTTCTACCAATTATCTAGGTTGTAAAATAGGTTTGCAGAAAATTAGAACACAAAAAGTACAAATTAGGAGAGATTGGGTGGAGACTCTTAATGACTTTCAAAGATTGTTAGGAGACATTGCCAATCTATGGTCCATTTCTGGTATAACACCTGATCTAATAATTCATTTAAACAAAACCTTGGATGATGAAAAAGACTTAAATAGTCCCAGAGAATTAATAGCTAAAGCTGAGAAAGAATTGACTTTATCTGAAGAGAAATTACAGAAGGCACATGTGGATCATAACTGCATTCTGGTCATATTACCCTCCAAATATTCCCCTATAGGAATTTTAATGCAGAGGGAAGATATTATCTTAGAATGGATATTTTTATCACATAAACTGAATAAAAAATTAAAATCTTATGTGGAAAAGGTCTCTAAATTGATTTTAAAAGGACAATTGAGACTTTGTCAGTTAGCAGAATAGACCCAATAGGGATTATAATAACTTTTACAAATGATGAAATTTAAAGGGGAAGACAACAACCTTGCAGGAAAGCCACAGCCACTTGGCAATGCACAGATTAATATAAATAGATTAATTTAAGATACAAGAATTAGCCATAAATATGCTTAAGCTATTGCCCAAGCAGTGATTCAAATAATATAGCTTCTGAGTGATTATTTCATGATCTGAGTAGCCAGGAACAAAGAAGAAGCCTCCTACTACATCAAAGAACTGTAGATTATGGCATTTAAATAACTTAGGATTCTGTTGACATGAGACACAATTGCTCTTGGCAGCACTGATCTATTCCTGAGACAATGTTGGGCACCAAAAACTTTCCACTTGGAGCTTGTTTTCTTCTTGGAAAAACTGGCTTTTAGGCAAAGAACTGCCCCTACCTCGACCACTGAAAAAATGTACTGTGCCAAGACTGAACAAGCAGATATAAGCAAAAAGACTGTTAAGCCTTGCCAAGACAGGGTAAGGCAGCTTTCAAGTTTTCCTGCCTCTGAAAATGGTCTGTCAGTTACTCTAGACCTTATCCAAAGTTGACTGCCCCAATGTTGCAAATGAGACTTTGGGTGATTGCCTAGGTAGCCAATTGTCTCTGT
>LOJH01041079.1:14994-25104 GCA_001685095.1 Ellobius talpinus
GATACATAGATAGATAGATACATAGATAGATACATAGATAGATACATAGATAGACGAGAGAGAGAGAAGATAGATAGATAGATAGGTAGGTAAGTAGGTAGGTAGACAGACAGGCAGACAGACAGGCAGACAGACAGAACTGGGAATGGCTTCCCTTTTGAATGCTCAAAGCCTGTGCCCAGTCATACACCTCCTTCATAAAGACAACACCCTCTAATCCTCCCAAACAGTTCCACAAACTGGAGGACCAAGTGTTCAAATATATGGAAGCCATTGTCACTCAAACCACCACAACAAAGCATGCATGCATTCCAACACTATACTGTGTCACTCAACATAAAGAATGATTATAAGTCATTTACATATAAGCTTTTTAAACTGTCTCTGAGTCGACTCTAAAAGTGGTCCCCAGTATCAGGTCTCACCTTCTGATTCTTTCTAAGAAACAGATGGATTCTCTGCACACATATGAATGTTTTTCTAGATGATCTACTTTTAAGGGCTCCAGGACACGGATAGGCAATGTATTTTGGGTTACAAAACTCTTTCTACAGCCTGACAGTCACAAAGCCTTTTCTTTCCCAAATCATGTAGCATTGAAACCTCAAGAACATCAGCTTGGATAGTGTGTGGAAATGCTGAGATCTCAAAATGGGGTATTTTGAGGATCCTTCAAATAATATGTACCACCTTTCACCTACCTGTATGCAAAATTAGGATACTGAATTACATGCATGTTCATAATAAACAAGCTAAGATATTTAGAGTTATCTAAACTCTTTCTTTGCTTTTTTTTCTTAGCTTAATATAATGGAGAGCAAAAATTATTTGTTCAGTGAAAATGTCACATTTTGTGAGTCATTCATTCAGCAATGTTTGGTTAATTTGATTTTGTTGGGCATTTTTATATATCTGATATATTTACCCAGAGGACTTTTGGCACTAGCAGCATATTAAAGTTAGAAAAAAATAACCATGTAGCCTAGAATTGGGAAGACTCAATTGCATCCAGATGAGGGCCAAATCCACTTCAGATTTCTAAAGCAAACAAAATTAATTGTGTCAAAAATTAATTCTTTGGAGACCACTGGAATGTGTATTTATCCCTATCCTAATTACTGTGGCATTCTGGTGACCCTATTTTGTATTATTTCACATCCCCCATCCTGCTTTTCATCTTCCCTCTGGTTCCTTATCCTTCCTATTTCTGATTCACATTGTTTTTCTGAATCCATAATCAAAAGGAGGAATTGAGACAGGTATATGGAGAGCACTTGAGCTTTTTAAATGTTTTCCAAGTTTTTGCCTCACTCTGGTTCAATATAACAGCGGCTCATCTAATTTCTTTGGCTTCCCATGCCCTCCTTTACCCAGCATGCCTTAACAGTCAATCATCCTTAGATGTGTGGGTGTCTTATCTGTTTAAGGTTAAGTTGGCAGTTTTGAATGACAGTTTGGGGACTCACGAAAAGAACAATATCAGTGGAAATGAGGGAAGAGATAGAACAAGACAACTTGGATTTCTGTATGAGGTTGTGTGACTTATATATCATGGTTCCTGGTTGATTAATGTCAGTGTGTCATAGATTTTAATGTCTCCCATTTAATGTGGCTTTATTAACGGTATGTAAAGCAGCAGCAATGAAACCTTTGACCAATGACCAGCATGCATAGACCAGCATGCATAGTGTCCACTTACTAATGATGTGACCTACCTCATTCCTTTGGTTTTCCCAGATTTGTTCTGTCTCCAGAGCTCTTATTCTTATATATAAAAAATTAAACTCAAGTTTGCCTCTAAAGAACTCATTTTCAATCAACATCACCCACTCCCCTGTAACTCCTCTGTATTCATCCACAAATTTTGTGGGAAATGGGGACTCACAATAAAGTAAGAATCTGTGCTTTAACATATATGACTACAAAATTGTAAGCAGAAAAATTGATATCATGTGGTTATTATAGACTGAATCCTTGTGTCCACTTACCATGAGAATTCATAAGCTGAAATCATGTCCCTAATGCAATGATAACTAGTATGTGAGGTCTTTGGATGGTATGGGGTGGGGGGCAGCTGAACCAGGAAAGATGGAGTTCACTTAAGTTAGGAACAAATATAAGACTTCTCTCTCCACTGTATAATCAAGGAGCTGATCCAAATTCTGACTGAGAAACATCCAGAATGGTCAGTGGTTTCATTGTGTTGATTGGTCAGTGTTTTGAACATCAGATTCAATTATTTCTGCATCAAATATTTAACATAGACCTGATCCACTGCAATTACATAATACTATATGAAGCGAAAGAATGAGCTGGTTTTTTAGCCAGCCCAGAAAAAGGTAAATTATACATCAGTTATTAACTATTCTGGGTCATAGGCATTACTTCTACAGCTGATTTTATTCCTCATTCTGACACTTTGCAAAGTTTAACCCAGGGACAGATGATGTGCATATGAAAAGAATGTGGACCAAGTCGTGAGAAAGAGTTGAGAAAGAAGATGACTGGAAGAAGCAGAGCTTTGGAGAATGACAGAGCATCCCTTTATCTCTCAGCAAACCAGGCGGGCCGTCCTGCTAATACAGCAGAGTCAGCTCTTCTATGCAGAGTGACATGGTTCTCTCAATCCATATGCATGAGTTTGACTTCCTGACTCTTCCACAGTCAAATTTTCTAGCATTTTCTTAATCTCTTATGAATTCAAGGTGGTTCTAAGAATATAATCAGATTGCTTGATTTCTATGCTGAAAGGCCTTTTTTGGTATTTATTTTAAGACCAAGTAAAATACATTTCTTAAAAAAGTAAATGCAAAAATTTCACTTGTTTTCTCTCAATTAAGCATTTTTTATTCAAAAACACATTTTTATCAGATGTATAAACTCAAGAAACTACTGATTTAAAACAATCAGTACTGATTATTCTCAAAGCAGAGTGAAAACTGTAGACACAATTTATTGCCTAGAGTCTACCTATGTCTTTAGGAATCTCCAGCCACTTTGATTTACAATATTATAAGCTATTTTAATGTCCCAAAGAAGGCTGATATGCTTATGTAAATGACATTCATATTCTTCAATGTATCTTAGATGGCCTGCTAGGTACAAATATGTTTATAGTGCCAGACACAAAATGGAGGTAAAATCTTTGTAGCCTGACTTTTTACACTCTTAAAAGAACCTTGAAAGCTATCACTATAAATGTTAAAATGGAATAACTAAATGCTGCCGGAATAAAAAATGATGTGTGATGCTATATATATTTCAGACATATAAACTGTAGTCAACCGAGTGTGGTGATGCACACCTTTTATAGTCCCAGAGCTCAGGAGGCAGAGGCAGGTGAATCCCTATGAGGTCGAGACCAACCTGGTCTACAAAGTGAGTTCCAGGACTACTAAGGCTCTTACACAGAAAAACCCTGTCTTAAATAAACAAATAAATCAACACCAACCAAAAACAAAACAACAACAACAAAAATGAAAAAAACAAATCTGTAGTTAAACCAAAGTTTTCTAATTTCATTAAAATGTTGAATATTAGACTTAGCATCATGTACATAGACTTTATCCCTTGGGAACAAACCCAATGGAGACTTGATAGCCATATTTATACCTTTATAATATTCAATTTGCAAAACCAAATCTGCAGGGACTAGGGCAATTTAGTGAAAGCTCTCTTAGACCACTGGAATGAATCATCTCTAGTATCATCTGGGAGTCTAAGACTTGAAATTATTCCTAAGCAAAACAAAACCATCATCAAACACTGTAAATAAACAATTGTGGGCACCTACTTCACATCACGTTTAATGCTTACAACTGGTTAAAGTGCCTGATTTTTGCGGATTCTGTGGGCCATGCACAGGTGACCTTTGGGACTAAGTTTTGCTCCTCCACCCACTAGGGCAATGATTTATCCTCTAGAACTTGATGTTTACCAAGGGATCTCACCTCACCTCACATCTTCCTTCTAGTGTAACCTTTATTCAATAACCAAAGAGCTGCCTGTATTTGTCTCAGGTTATGATAGTCCTGAGTGGTCACTCAGCTCCTGAAATGTTCTTTGTGGGACCTTCTGAATCTTCTCTTCCATCTCACTTTACTGTCTCCCTTTGAGTCATGCTGTTTCCTTCATTTTCATTCAGACTTGTGGCTGGTGCATGCCCCAATCAGCATCCTTCTCATGCACAAAACCATCTCTCTTGGTTAGTGTTTCTATTACTGTGAAGAGACACCATGATCAGGACAACTCTGATAAAGGAAAAACATTTCATTGGGGTAGCTTGTATTTTCAGAGGGTCAGTCCATTATGATCCTGGTGGGACATGGTACTGGCTATGTCTTGATCAGAAGGCAACATGGAGTGAACTGTCTCATTAGAGGTCACCTGAGCATATATAAGATCCTAGAGCCCACCTCTATAGTGACACACATCCTCCAGCAAGACCACGTCTACTCCAACAAGGCCACAACTCCTATTAGTATCATTCCCTTTGGGGACCATGTTCTTTCAAACCACCATATCATCTTTCATCGTCTTGCTAAGAAAATTGATCAGGCAACCTTATTAAATATTTATTGTCTGTTGAAAGTAACACATATTCTTAAAGTAGTTGACAAGAAGCTAAGTGTACCAGGAAAATCTTTTGAGATTTTCTAATAATTAAAAGAAGAAAGGTCTTGAATTTGTGAGGAGTTTCATGGGAGAAGTTGGAAAGGATGAAGAGAGGGTGAAAAAATGTATGCACACACATATATACATATGTATGTGCATGCACAAATACATATTAATGGAACCCAGTAAGTACAATAAATGCAGTACAGAGGAACAAAATTATCCAAAACCTTTTAAACTTAAAAATTTCAATGAAAATTTAACATGGCTCTATTAAAAGCATGATACTTCACTTGTATAGGCAAGGCTCTCTGGGACATGATACAATGCCAGATGGTTTCCCATTTGGTGTCAATAGAGTTGAAAGGAAGTGTTTCTACAAAAATGAATAGAGACTGATGGAATACTCGCATCTTCAAAATAATAAGGGCCAACAGAATTAAAGGAGAGAAACATCACAGCTCCTGCATTTATGACTTATGGTAACACAGCAGAAGAAAGATCAGAAAGGTTGCAAGACCCAGAGGACCAAAAGTCTGGTGTGAAACAATCTCTCCTAGAAAGGGCTGCATAAACAAAACTGGAACAATATCAATATCAATGGGCAAGTTCATGTGGAAGGGTGGAAATATTGCAGGGTTCAACCCCTTGAGAAGTAACTATGGACAACTATCCTGCTGCAAGAGGGAGAATTTAGTTTCTCCAAGGGATGAGCCCTTTTACGGGTTGTCCAATGCAGAATATTCAGTCTTGAAATCATAGATACACATATAACCAAAGCAGACTCAGCAGTTTCTATTTATATGCATAAAGGTATTTGGAAACATGTGTGTGTGTGTGTGTGTGTGTAATAAATATAACCAAAGAAAAAGAGGCTATCAACTTGAGAGTGGGAAGGAATGGAATGGGTCCAAGGGAGAGAGTTGAGAAAGGCTAGAGTTAGGAAAAGGGGGAGTGCTGTAATTCTATTTTTTAAAGAAATAAAGAAGCCAGGTGTGGTGGCACATGCCTTCAATACTAGCACTTGGGAAGCAGAGACAGACAGGAGGATCACTGTGAGTTCAAGACCAGCCTGGTCAACATAGTGAGTTCCAGCACAGCCAGAGTTACATAGAGAGACCCTGTATCAATCCCCCGTACCCACCCAAAAAAAAAACAATAAAAGAAAGAAAGAGAATATGGTGCACATGGTGCTAATTTTAGCTGATATATGCAGGACTATTGAACGAGAAGGTGCTGAAAGCCATGTCTAGGTAAAGTTCAAGAGAGGCTGCTGCTTTGTAGGGGCTGTACCTCAAGAGCATCATGGGAGCTCCAGGTATTTTCTTAACACAGATTTTTTTGGAAGCTGCACAGGGAGAGACTTGAAAGAGAACAGTAAGCCAGGAGAAGAAGACCTTAATATTTAAAGTAAAACAGACAACCTGTCTAACCCATACTATGATAGTTTCTCTACTTCCTGGAGAAATGGTTGAAATTAAAACTAGAAAGACCACATGAACACACACACACACACAAACATATTCACTAGACAATGGGTTATTATTTATATTGGGGTTTCCAGTTCATTGTGCTATCATTTATAAAGTCCCATGTTGAAAAACTGAGCCTCACTTTGATAGAAAGAGGTATGTGCAGCATTACAAACATCACTAAGATTCTGGAGCATCAAAAGAGTCAGTGGCATCAGGTGACATAAAATGATGTCATCTCAATGGAGGTGACCTCATGATCTGTGGCATGTCCTTGGAGCTTTGTTGGCTCACTGTCTCATATTGTGTATCAGACAACAGGAGGCAGAACTAAGCTCTGCACCTGGTGTTGGTCCACGACTTAAATCGAGAAATGCCTCAAAGTCTCTGCTTTCATTTTCTTTTCAATCTGGCATGATAATCTATAGCATCACTAGTCAATAAAACTTTAACAAGAATGGAGAGTTTCATGTTCTATGCTGACTAATAAAGTAGTTATATACATATGTTCAGCACTTAAAACACCAGAAAACACAAAGTTTATATAACTTTAATTGATTTATGTTAAAATGTATACTGCTACCCAGGGTTACCTTATTGGAGAGTATAGATACAGGCTGCTATGTAGGTGCTAAAACCCTGTATTGTCATTTCTCCAAGAAGTAAGGAAACTCTGTCCCTTGTATAAATAATTGTGACATTTCCTGATTTCACTAAAGGTAAGTACTCATTATCGTACTTGATCTGCCTTGGATAACATTTCTGCTTGCTACACTTGAAACTAAAGTTGGCAATCTATAGTCTGGAGGCTCAATCTAGCCTGTTGGTAGGTTTTGTAGAAAAACGGAAAAACAGTAACAGTGGCATTGGAGCACAGCATGCCCACTTGTTTAGAAAATCGTCTACAGCAGCTCTCCATGCTCCATGGCACAGCCAGATCATTTTGGCAGAGACTAGTCGGGAAAGTGGAAAATATTTCCTCTAGATTTTACAAAATAAACCTGCCCATCCCCAAAGCAGAATAAGGTTAAAAACAAAGTTCAAATATTGTCTTTGTAGATTTAAAGTCTTTTTCATCAGATCAGACTTTCACATCAGCATGTTGAATGTTTTTCAACTTCTTCATTTGACACCAATGAAGTGTTATTGGTTGTGTGAGCTCAACCTTCACCTAGCCTCAATGCAAATTTTAGCAGACAGATGCTTTCTTTGAGAGCCTGTATCTGAATAAATGACCAGACCCTGTGCTTGCCTGCTGGTGATTTCACAGTGCTTCCCAAGACCTTTGCAATTCTTGTATGGAATTTTTCTCTCTTTATTTTAAAAGAATGTAAAATTTAACTATGGGCTGCCATCCCATTTCACTGGTTTCCCAAACTTATGGGATGGATTTATCCACATAGCAAAATATGCAAACTATCACTCATTCAGTGTGGAAATACTAGCTCAACTTCTCATTTTAAGCCAGATCTAAATTTGTATGAGAATGCCTACTACATGCTTGGCTTCTTTGACTTATCCACTGAAAAATCATGATGTGTCTCTATCTGAAGTCATAAAGGCAGATGTTCAAGAGGTGTGAATGGTTATCCATGTATTAATAGACAAGCTAACAACTAGTCTAGTATTTTGGTTGTTATTTTTACATGTGCATATATGTGCAGTGGATTTAGCTACATATATGCATGTTCTCACAAGTGTTGACACAAGTGTGTGTGTGTGTATATGTGTGTGTCTGTGTGTCTGTGTGTTTGTATTTGGAAGCCAAATGATGTCATTGGGTCTCTTTCTTGACTTCCCTCTACTTTATGTGTTGGGCAGGGTCTCTTAATCAAATCCCGAGTTTGATGATTGACCTAGTTTAGCTAGTTAGCTTGCTGTTGTGTCTCTCTCTGTGTGTGGGGGGGTGGTAATCCCCGTATCTCCCCTTTAAGTGCTTAGGAAAAGATTGTCCTAGCTGTTCAGTTTCACATGTGACCACTTACTCAAAGAGGAGAGAAAAACCAATAACCAGGCCTTTGTGAGAGAAAAAATGAGCCAAAATGATATGTAGTTGGGTTTGTTTATACCTACCAAGCATGGCCTGGTCCTAATAGACACATTTACCATCAAAGAAAAGGAATGAAACTACCAAACACCATGAATTAAGCAACTGACCTCATAAAGAATCCTATAAGTAATGAATGCTAAGGGCATCACCTTCACACTGATTATTGTAATTCTTGTACAGTTACTGAAAATCAGTTTCTCATGTTAAATATAAAATAACCCTTCAAGCAAAGTAACAAACCCTTCTCTTGATTGTTTTTTCACAGACTTCATGCCTTGACGAAGTTTGATTTTTCAGCGTAAAAAATGTTTTGGCAAGAATCAAATGTCTGTATACACACACACGCAATACACACATGCATGCATGTACACACATAAACACATTGACCCCTGAATTAAAATATATTGATATTATTATAGGACTTCAATATCATTTTACATATATATGTATATATTTTACACACACACATATATAGTTTTTGACTACATGTACAGTTATGCTATGCCACCTGTTAGGTGTTAATTTGTCAACTGACTTACTGAACAAAATAGTCTGGAATGAAGTTGTAACATCACAGGGCCAGAACAATTCTTGTGCTTCTATAGCATCTACACAGACATTTGTTTCTAACCCTGAATCTAGAGCATGGTGATAATTTTGTAATTATTCATTTTTCTTTTACTTTTTGCTTGACATGTAATACACTAATACAATGATTCTCTTATGGTTTCTCTTTCATTATTATACTTCATTTTCTAATCATGTTTATGTTTTAACTACTTCTTTCCCCCTGGTTGCTCTGAAGTGTTTGGGAGGGCAGTAATGGGAGAGGCTGCAGAGGCTATGTGTCAATTTACCCATCCCTTAAACCAGTAGATCCCATGGCACTGTTTGACAGTCAGAAGAAGCAGGTCGGCAGCAGACCCTTCTGAATCCTGCAGACTGACTTTACTGAACTGTATTTTAGAGTCATTCCATTTCTGCACATAGGACATTTAAAATTAAGATAGCATTAATGATTCTGTTTATCGTGGTGATACAGAATGTTTTACAAAGACTTTCATGTCTTCTTGATGTGCCCCCCCACCTCCACCATCTTTCCTCCTAATCACCTTGAAGAGAAATTGCCTTGATCTAGCAATGCTCCAGCAGTCCAGCACTGCTTATATTACATGCTGAGAAGTTGGGGCCAATACAAAAGATAGGGGAGGAGGATCAACTTTGTCCCTAGTTTCTGGCCATTTCCTTTCCCCCAGTCCTCTGATTTCTCCTTACACAATTTGTCAAGTTTAACTTTGCGCACCATCCTGAATAATATCTGTAATGATGTAGAGAAGATGAGAAGGTAGGAGGTTGTATTCACCGATGCCAGCAAGAGATGGGAGAGACAGAGAGAGAGACTGAGAGAGAAAGAGGAGGAGAGAAAGAAGGGGGAAGGGCAGAGGGGAGCAGAGGAGAGTGCAGGGGAGGAGAAAGAAGGGACTAGGTGGGGAGAGAATAGAAAGGAATTTGACATTCTCTCTCCTGTCCAAGAGTGTGCTGGTTAGTCATGGTTGTGGACTAGATCTGTGCGGGATTTTCCTGCTCGGTTTCACTGAAGAGGGAAGATCTACTCTAAAAGTGAGCAGCACTTTCTAGCGGCAGCCAGACAGAAAAGAAGTGAGAGAAAAAATATTTTTCACCTGTTTGCTTTCACTTCGTGATAGTTAAGTTCACTTGCACTATTGGGAACCATGAGTGTGGTACGCAGGAGGGAGGAGAGTTGATCTTCAGAGGTCATAGTAAACTGGTTGAGATTGGGGGACTCATTTGCAAACATTTCTTCTGTTAATAAACTCACTTTCAGAAAATGGAAAGAACTTTCCAAATCGAACTTTAGAAAATGCCATCATTCCACAGAAAGACAAGTATCACATGTATTCACTCATAAGTGGTTTTAAAACATAAAGCAAAGAAAACCAGCCCACAAATCAC
>LOJH01041080.1:0-14145 GCA_001685095.1 Ellobius talpinus
ATCTATCTATCTATCTATCTATCTATCTATCTATCTATCTATCTATCTATCTATCTACCTACCTATGCAGGGTTTCTATATTGCTCTGTCTGCTCTTGAACTCATAGAGATCCTTGAACTCTGCCTTGAGTGCTGGGATTGAAGGTGTGCACCATCACGTTCCATGATCTTTTATTTTTAAACCCGGGCTTGCTGCACTCTCCCTCTGAGCCACACGCCTCACATGCCTTACGTNCTGCCATCATCTAGAAGTCCTGGGAACCAGGCACTCTCATTCTTCCTTTTTGTCTTTTCAGAAGAAAAACAGACTCAGAAAAAGTTAAATAAAAACCAAGCACAGAGACGCATGCCTATGGGCCTGGCTGAAACAGAAGGACCAACTCAGCCCAGGAGTTTGAGGGCAGCTGGATAAAGTTAAGTTCTTATCACAGGACAACAGACAAGGTAGTCAAGGAGGAAGGGGAGGAGCTAATCACCTGTAGATGCCACACAGCTAATGAGTGAAGGCGTAAGAACCAAATCTGGAGCTGACTCCAGCTTTTCCGCTGTGTCTTCATTTCTCCTGGGAAACATTTCCTCCTGCCTTCAGCTTGGGCTGGAGAAACCAGTAATTCTGCCTACACAGATGTGCCTTCTCCGCTCTGCAGTAAGCATCTGCCTCTATATACATGACAAATTAATCCTGTGACCATTTCCTCTGCATCCCCTCCCCAAAGCAATTTTTGCTTTTTAATATCTGAGCTCTGGGCTCTAACGCTGGCGTGCAACTATAAACTGTGATTTTTGTTTGATGCTTCCCAGATGCCTTAAATCTGTGCTCCTCTTTTTGGGGGAACTTAGTTTGATGTTTTTCTTTGTCAAACATATTATTTCAGCCTTTGAGGTTAACTAATAAATCATAAGTTCTTGGACATAAAAATCTGGATGAGGAAGGACCTCATCAAAGATCTGTTCACCTAACCCATCATCAGATGGGAGGGGCCAGCCAGTGGTTATGGTCACCCTGCGGTTATGCTGAGCTCAGGATATGACTGGTTCTCGTAGGGAGCAAGAGCCCCCTAAAAGCTTAGGTGGTTTTTACTATTTCTAAGGTGTTGTTCACCAATCAAGAGGAGCTGTCTTCTAACTGGTTGTCATAGGTTTTCTTTAGCAAAAAGGATTTGTACCCAGTGGCAGCCAACTATGCCCTGACCTTTTCTCAGAAATGTCCCCGAGACCCTTGGCCTTCACTACCCTACCCTCTGGGTTACGGCAGCTGCTAGGGCCTTGTTGCGGGCCTTGTTGAGATAAAGCATCACTGGCAAGCCTCCTGCCTGGGTCCTAGTAAAACCTGTCTTCCAGGTGTTCAAAAGACCTCCACTGGGCATCTTTCTGTTAGTCCTTCTATGCCAGCAGTTCCTGACCTTCCTAATGCTAAGACCCTTTAATACAGTTCCTCATGTTGTGGTGACCTCAACCGCAAAATGATTTTCATTGCTACTTCATAACTAATTTTACTACTGTTATGAATCTTAATGTAAATATCTGATATGCAGGAGATCTGATACGTGACTCCCAAAGCAGACGTGACCCACAGCTAGAGAACCACTGTTCTATGCTCTGCTAAGACACAACAAGGGGAAACCGTTGGAAGACAGCCCAGGGAAAAGAACACTGAATCATATGTGAGGTGAAGTAAGCCAGGCATGAAAGACAAGTACTTGATCTCATTCATATGCAGAATCCAGAGAAGCTAAGCTGGGAGAT
Organism: Ellobius talpinus; assembly: GCA_001685095.1. Taxonomy (NCBI): domain Eukaryota; kingdom Metazoa; phylum Chordata; class Mammalia; order Rodentia; family Cricetidae; genus Ellobius; species Ellobius talpinus. The sequence continues at coordinate 1,747 of LOJH01041080.1, forward strand.
GGCTCAGTCTGTAAAGTACCTGCTGCATTGCATGAGAACTTGAATTTGAACCCCAACACCCATGTAAGAAGCCAAGTACCCTGTGGTCTGGCTGGACTGCCAGTACCGAGGAAGCAGAGATAGGACGGGAGGGTCCTCAGGGCTTCTTGGCCTGTCTGTCTAGTCAAACTGTAAGCACCAGGTTCAATGAGAGACCCTGTCTCAAAAGTCAAGAAGGAGAGTGGTTAAGGAAGACAGCTGATGTTGGCCACTGGTGTCCCCTCACATACGCATTTGTGCAAGCATACCCACACACATACTCATTCAGTCAGTGCACACACACATGCGCGCGCGCGCACACACACACACACACACACACACACACACGCACGCACGCATGCATGAATGAAAAAGGCTGATCCCATAGAAGTAGAGAGCAAAGCAATGGTTAGCAGAGTTGTAGCAGGGAATGGGAGGACCTGGTCAGTGGCCACAAAGTTAGTCTGGAAAGAATAGGTCCTGATACTCTGTTGCACAATGAGATACTTAAAAATGATAAATATTTCAAAATAGGGCTGGTGAGATGGCTTGGTGGTTAAGCACACTGACTGCTCTTCCAGAGGTCCTGAGTTCAATTCCCAGCAACCACATGAAGGCTCACAACCATCTATAATGGGGGTCTGATGCCCTCTTTTGGAATAAAGGTATACATGCAGATAGAGTACTCATATATGTAAAATAAACCTTTAAAATATTTCAAAATAGCTAAAAGAAATGATTTTTAATATTTTACTATGAAAAACAATACATGTTCAAGGTGATAAATAAGTTACTCTTAGGCTCAGGGTGATGGTGCTTGCCTTTAATTCCACCACTTAGGAGGCAGAGGCAGGCAGATCTGAATTTGAGGCCAACCTAGTTAGCATCGTGAGTCCCAGGTCAGTCAGAGTTAAACAAAGAAACCCTGTACCTTTTTTAATGATACTACTTCCTATACATATATTGAAACATCACATTTTGTGCCCCAGATATTTACAACTACTGTGTGCCAATTAGAAAATACAATACCACTTTACAAAGAGCAACAGAACGGAGAACTTTTGTGGTGTGCCTCAGATGAACCAGCTTCTTCCATCCCACGACTCGAAGATATCAGGGATGCGCAGACAATGCGCAGCATCCTTAAAACAACCTTCATCTGCATTTCCAGCTCCCATTCTGAGAGAACAAATCCTCATATGATCTTCACGGCAAGGCTGAGAAGTGATGGGAACAAACGCCAAGTGGTACCTCCCAGGAGAGAGTGATGAAGATGTGGTGGTTAGGTGCAGCCCACACCTCCTCAAATGGAGTGGATAAAAATTATAACGCTCCCATGACTCTTTTTCCCAGTAGTGTTCAGGATGAGTTATCCTTTGGCTGAGATTTCTGCTGTCAGGTTTTCGACTTCTCTAAATGGAAAACATCTGTGTCTGCTCCTCCATAGAACCAGGGTCGGCATAGCTCCATACATTAGTCTGATGTATTTGCTAATGAAGCTGTTTTCTCTTCTGACAGCATAGAACACACAGTGCAGACATTCAGTGAAACCCAGGCGACATATTGTGAGCACTAGGAACACCAAGGCCAGGCAGCAGAGGACCACAGACATCAGCATACATCATCATGGATGAAGCTGACTTTTCGGAAGACACAACCTATAGAGAACAGGAGGACTTGCCTTACGATGGGGACTTCTCTCAGATGAAGATGTGCAGTGCTCACGACTTTCCCTCAACAAACAGCACCCTTGTCTCAGAAGAAGTTGTTCTGTCTGAAAAAGGCCCCGAGGAAAAGGCCGCATGCTGTGAAGTGTACAGGAACACAGCTGTGGCTGTGACTTGGGATAAGATCACTGAAAATGCTGTCACCAACAGGTGCAATAAAGATAAGCAGTGTGCCTTGGCTTCTTGTGTTCCTGCTAATGAAGGCGATGACTCAAAGTCACACACTTCAGATATTTTACTCCATCATCTCTCCAGGGAGCAGTTCTTAAGGGGACAAGGCACTGGCTGGGACACTCTCCCAGAGACCTCAACTGCCGACAGCCTTGATGATGCAGCTATTCTGACAGATGTCATTTCACGTTATGCAAAGAATTATTGCCCCCAAAGAACATACCCCAGCATTTGCTGACTGACCCAGTCCCAAAAGTGGTGTGGAAAATAGCAATAAGCCCATTCGCTCTCCAGGCACAGCAGGAGGAAGTACCTCTCCCTCAGAAAAGCCAGTGGCTTCTGGGCAGAGCAACCACCAAGAAGATCCAAGCTTTCTAAGCAGACCTAAAGGTCCAGGTGATAAATATAAAAACTGCCAAGGGCAGACACCCCAGAGACAGCTGACTGAAAAAGCAAGTTCAGGCGGCTGGTCCAAATACAGCCAAGGTTAAGTGCATTACCAGCTTCCAGATTTTTCTAAGGTTGCTCCCAAAGTGAAAATCCCTAGAAATACGGTAACTAATAAACCACTTACAATAGCTAACCAGGCCAGCTTTTCTCCTAGGTTGAGAAATAAATCAACAATTGTGCAAGATAATTTAGGAACCATGTCTGGGCCAAATTGTGTTGGAAAACAGCAACCAGAGCAAAAAAGGAAATTTACTGAACCTTTGCAACGAACCCAGGTAAATGAGAATGGTCCCAATCAAAACTGATCCAGGGTGGTCATCCCAGGGTGGCCATCTCTAGGTGGTCATACCAGGGTAGTCATCCCAGGGTGGTCATCCCAGGGTGGTCATCTCCAGGTGGTCATCGTAGGGTGGTCATCCCAGGGTAGTCATCCCAGGGTGGTCATCCCAGGGTAGTCATCCCAGGGTGGTCATCTCCAGGTGGTCATCGTAGGGTAGACATCCCAGGGTGATAATCCCAGGGTGGTCATCTCCAGGTGGTCATCGTAGGGTGGTCATCCCAGGCTGGACTTGTACATAGAGCTTAGTTGCAGTTCTGAGGTTTCATTAGGCCTCTGAGTTATCTGGGACAAATGAGCAGGCCTCTCAGAAGCTCAGTGGTGACCTCAAGAAAAGAATCAGAAGCTGGATTCAGAAAAGTATAGAGGAAGATAAAATTCAAATTCCTCAAAGCCTTCCCAATGTCATCTTTCTTTCTTTTTTCCTTTGTTGCTATTATTAGTATTTGTTGTCAAGTTTTGTTTTTTTGGGTTTTTTTGTATTTTGGGTTTTTGGTTTACTTGAGGCAGAGACCCTCTATGGTCCTGGCTATTCTGGGAATCAAAATGTAGACCAGGTTGGCTCTGAACTTACAGATATCCTCTTGCCTTTGCCTCTAGAGTGCTGGGATTAAAGGTATGTGCCACCATGCCCAGCCTCCAATACATTTCTTAACTTCATCTAAAATTTGAAAATAACTTCATTGTTTAAAAGTTGTATACATACATATAATAAAATCCACCCTAATTTCATTTTTAGCTCCTCCCCTATATTCCTCACTAATTTTTCCTAATAACGCCATCTGCTCCTTTTTTAGTGTTAAATTTTATTATTGCATGTGTATAGGTGTTTGCTGCATGTACGTATATGCACCACTTGCATACCTAGTGCCTGCAGAGTGCACTGGATCCTCTGGAACTAGAGTTGCAGATGGTTGCGAGACATGATGTGGGTGCTGGGAATTGAACCTGGGTCCTCTGGAAGAGCAGCCAGCGCTCTAACCACTGCGCCATCTCTCCAGCCCTTATTTAGACTTCTAAACTCAGCCCTTCCCTGAGAGACGTGACCACGAGCTGGCTCTTCTCAGGCCCCAAGTTCTCCAAATTCCTTTTTCACAGGGAACTTCTGTTTTGTTTGTTTGTTTGTTTGTTTTTTAAAACAGTGTCTCATGTAGCCCAGGCTGGCATTGAACCTCTGATCTTCCTGTCTCAACCACCCAATATTGGGATTACAGGAGTGAACCACCACATGTCTTAGAATGTCCTAACCTGATTTACCAAAGAATATCCATTTGCACAGTTTCCCTTGAGTCTCCTTCAGGCCTCGTTACTCCTCAGATCTCTGGCTTGCTGCTGCTTCATCACCGTTCACAGAGATCACTGCAGGAAACAGGGTTACACGAAGCTGCAGTCATGCAGATACAAAACGCATTATGAGCTTTCCCACCCCAACCCCCCACTAACTTCTCTTTCTCCCTACTCTTCCTTCCCATTGCCCCCCCAGACCACTCCACTTCTCCTTTCTGTCATCTGTACTTGTATGATCTTCTGTATTTATATAAAATCTAGAGCCCACAAATGAGAGGAAACAGGCGATATTTGTCCTTCAGAGACAGAGCTTGCTTGATATTATTTCTGGTTACACCCATCTTCCTGCAAATGACTTAACTTATCCTTCTTTATGGCTGAAAGTCCATCTTCTATGTGAGGAGTGTTTTCTTCATTCATTCCTGTTGCTGGACGCTAGTTCCACGACCTAGCCATTGCCAACTGTGTAGCAATAAGCATCGATAGGCAAGTATTCTGTGAGACATTGGCTAGGAGTTTTGAGGTGAATTTGTACCAGGATGGTATGGCAGGGTTGGATAGGAATTCTGTTCTCAGTTCATCTCAGCTGCTTCGGATCGTAATAGCCTGGAGAGATCCGTTTCTTCCGGTAGATCTACAAATTCTGAAGGACCTTATCTTCAGATTTCCATTGCTGCCTCCCAGCAAGGCCTGGCCTTGGGTTCTACAGCCATTATTCCCTCAGTTATTAAAGTCGAATGAAATAAAGCTAAGATCTTTAATATTATAATTCAAATATTTTATCAATGCCTGTTTAGTATAAAATTTAGTTAATAGCTATTTTTCCTTTTCCTTAACCTGTCTTCTCATCTCTACCCAATTTCCCTTCCTGATGAGGTTCAAGATCTCATTGATTATTTAAAGTTATATAATAGGTAAATTCATCTTTTAAAAAATTGACAGGAAAACTTTTAATTCTTCCTTCCTGGATCATCTTCCTTTTAAGCCTTGTATGAAGGACTTAAAATAGAGACTTCTTCTGAGTAGAGACACACCATCGGCCTTGCTCTGTAACACCCTCCGTTATACCCCACATCTCTCATCCGTAACACCCTTCCAGTTCAGCTGAACACCCTGAAGTTTTGTGCAGATACCCACTCCTACCCAGCACTACACACACACGCACGCACACACACCTGGAGCCAGCAGCCCATCTGGCCTGACTGGGCTGTTTTCTGTCTTAGAGAAACCTACATTCCTGTTATATTGGGAAGCCTTGGGGTTCTGTCTTTATACAAGAGAGCATTCATGCATGGCCAGTTCTTAGTGACCTGTGGTTTGTGGGATCAGAATAGTTGTCCACTCATCTTTCCTCAGCAATGCTTGAATGTCAGTGAGCTTGACTGGGCTGATTTTTTTCCCCATCAGTCCTAACAGCTTCAATTGGAGAACTGAGGCTAGGAGTTTTCTTTACTGGATATATCCATAATGGTCAGAGTCAATTTTGAACAGTCATTTATCTCTCTGGCATGTATGTTTCTCACGATCCTAAAGACGAATTAATCAAGAGCTTAAAACCCTGTACAGTCAACCTGCAGCAGTAGGAACCTCCACCATCTTGGCGTGTTTAGCATTCAGTGCATGTTGTATGCTTCCTAGAGTCTGGCTGCCAGGCTTGGTGTTAACAAGAGCATCAGCCGCAGACCTGTGACAAGACTGACAGGGGTCCTTGCCCCTGTGGAGCCTACGTTACGGGAAGTGTTGGAGTATTTTACATGCTAGAGTCAAACACATGAATGTCAACTGAATGTGTACCCCCATTAATCCAGATAGCAGCCCCCACTCTACCACCAAGATGTTTGAGGCTTACGAGCAATTGCCTGTGTCACCCAGTCACAGTGCCACAGTGAAATTCAGCCTCCACATGGGATCATAGCACTGTGCTGCCCCCTCAATGATCAGAATGCAAGGCATTCTGAACAGTGGTGTCACTGGTTATCCCCATAGCCGATGCCTTCTTCCTCTTTAATTTTGCAGATGGAGCCTGCCACCCACAGCCGCCAAGAAGCCCTCACAGGTAGTGTCTTGAACTATTATTTCAAGAAGCATTTTTAAACCTTAAAAATATGGTGCTCATTGTTACAGACTCCTAGTGGTAATATTTAGTAAACCTGTGGTAAACTGAAATGAATGGTAGCCAAACTTAGCCTTTTCTGCATAGGAGTTGAATCTGAGAAATGTCACTGGAAGCTGACACCAACCACTCAGAAAGAGCCTCCTCCAAATTCTTACATATTTCAAAAGATCTCCCAAGGAAAACAGACGTGCCAGAAACTGAAAGAACAGACTGACCTGCTGAAGACTAAGGTAATACTTATTCAGAATGCGTGTGTGCACTTACACATGCTTGTGCACACACGTATAGGTCAGAGTACAACTTTGCAGGAGCTGATTCTTCCCTTCCACTCTATGGGTTCTGGCGACCAAACTCAGGTTGTCAGGTTTAGCTGAAAGTACCTGTGCTCACTGAGACATCTCACCAGCCCCAAACACCTTCAGAGTTTGTCCATAGCAATAAAAACAATGAATGTCAAACAGAAGAGACCATGCCGTGAATGAAATATTGCATTTTTTTTAAACTGCAGGTACAAGAATTTTCCAAAAGAGTAAAACAGGACTCTTTCTGCCATTTGCAAGACATAAGGCTGGTAATGAACTTTATCCAGATTTTTTCATCTTTATTTGGGAATTGCGGTGGGTAAATGTGGAGGCTTTCACAGTACTGCATTGTCTGTACAGTGGTAGGAGGAGGAAGGGAGTAGGAAAATTAACCATCTTAGCTTCTGGAGCTACGTGGCCTAGAGTTCTAACTCTCTGTGTCTTTATCCTTCTTTTCTTCCTAAGGAGGCTATACTTATCGCACCAGTGACCTCGTGATAAACCTGAGGCCATGAAATGTTCCAGAGGAGACTATGAACCTCACTATAAAGGGTGAACCTGCCCATCGTGGCCGGGCCCTAGTAAATTCTCATTGTAACAGTAGCTGGTATCTGGCAACACGACATGTAAGACTCTGAAAACACTTGGACGTGAAACTCAAAGCAGGACTTTCAGATCAGAACCTTCGACACGCTTCCATACCCTTGCCTGTCATCACAGCCCATCAAATGACTAACTTGTGGGGTCGCTGTAGCAGCTTTGCTGTCGTAGGGAATGGAGGTGTAGCGAGGCGGCAGAGCACAGGAGCCCAAGATGTGGAAGATGGAGTTTAGGCCACTGGGTGAGCACCAGGAACAGCCAGAGGACCTAATGTAGGCTTGAGCAAGCTTCAGGACAAACTTCTGCAGAAACCACACACTAGGGCCAAACCCAGGAAGGGATCAGTGATTGTTTACTCAACATATTAATAACTGATCCATTCATTCATTTACTCATCACCGTAATTAACTGCTCTGTCATTCAGAAAACATTTATCAAGCACTTTTTTTTTAAATGTCCCAAGCACTAGGGAGTTAGAGAAACACCTCCTTTGCTAGTGTCCTTTATTCTACTAGGGACAGATTGGTGGAGAGATCATGAAATGCAGTTTGAGTGCTGTGACAGCATCGTACTGCAGCCTAGCGGAAGTTCGTCCTTTGCCATCGAGGGGAGACACTCAATGGTCCTCAAAGGGACTGCTCATTTGGGGATTACAAGAGGAACAGAGTGACCTTGGCAGAATAGGGGACGAGAATCTTCCAAATCAAAAAGAGATGGCAAATGGAATACCACACGTAGCTAGTGTGAGCTCAGAGCGCACGCGAAGACTAGCGGGGCAGACGAGGACCGTGTCATGAAAGGAGCTTGGATTGTGTCCTGACTTTGATGGTGGAGTAATGGGGAAGGCATTGACGTCAGGGCATAGCAGGCACCACGAGGGTGAGACTGTAGGTAGGGGGCTGGTCAGGAAGCCAATGTTGGGCAACTTATAAGGGTCTGAACCGAGGCTGGTAACGAGGATGAAAGCTGGGTGACAGATTTAAAGGGGGAAAAATCAATCAAAGCGGAGGATTGGATCCAGAAAGGGTGTGGCAAGCAGGTCAGGAATCGAGTATAACTTAGGAGGTTTGCGGTCCCCTTAAGGACTCTCAAGTGAGGAGATTCAGCTGCACGAAGGCAGAGCAATAGATCTGACCCTCAGTGGTATTTGGGTCAGAATAGATGCTTTGGCAGGATAGTTGAAGTTACGGTGTGGGTGAGATGCCCCCAGCCAACAGAGTCATGGGGTACTAAGTGGAAAGGGCCGAGGACAGGGTTCCAAGTGACCAATCTTCTCAGTAGGACATAGTGCAAGGCATTTGGATTGTAGGTGTATAATTTTAGACATATTGTAGCATGCCCTTAATCTCAGCACTGTTAGCAAATTAAATGAGATAAACCATGCCGTCTTCTGAAATATGACTTAAATACCAAAATCCTTTTGATCTTTTAGACCAAGCCTTATTATATAGCTCCAATTAACCTAGAACTCACTGTGTAGACCAGGCACTCCTTGAACTTGAGAAGATTCTGCTGTCTCTGACTCTCATATACAAAGACTCACGGGTATGCACCACTATGCCCTCCATCTCTTCCCTTCTTTATTTTGACCACCTAGCGCCGAGTCAAGCTTTCACTGCTGGCTTCCTCTCTCAGAGTGGCTAGTGGCTAGCCCTCATTTTTTTGCCTGTGGCTGTCAGTGTCTGTTCAGCTCCTGGACATTGATGTGCACTGTGAACTCTATCTTACCCCACGTTGATACTCTCCCTCAAAGTTGTTAGCCTCCTCTAATTCCTCACCTTGGTCAGAGCTGTCCCATCCCTTCCACCTCCCAGGGACGTCTGTGAGACTCACAGTATCAGTCACTTCCTGGCAGGGACCAGATGGTTGACTCGAATGTAGTAACTGAGGAGAGCTTAATAAAGACTTTGCTTTACAACAGCCTGGGCAAGGCTAAGGGAAACCCACCAAGGATATGGGGAGCTACTTCACCCCCAGGCCTGAAGGAGCTGAGGAAATGCATGCCCTGAGGCTGAAGGGAGCAGCTGCAGTTGTAGGAGTAGCTAAGATATTCTGTGGCTTTTGATAGAAGGAGACAGCCAATCTGTCTGTGATGGCACAACAATCAGAGAATCAGAGGAATCGGGACTCCCACCTCATCTTTAGCCAACTCCTTTCTCCTGCTGCTGTCTTCCTTGGCTAAAACCAATAGAAGCCAGAGTAGGAGGGTCCTGATAATGCAGTGGAGCCAGGGCCAGCCTCCTGCAGAGAAAGACAGACAGTGGCTTGAGGAAGAAGGGAAACATCCATCAGGTCAGCCATCTGTACACTCAATAGTCAATAGGTTTCCAAAGTCATGCTTATTCATTCTCAGTATTTTTTTTATAAGATAGAGTCTCATATAGCTCGGGCTGGCTTGAAATTTGCTGTACAAACCAAGCTGGCCTCAAACTCACAGAGATCCATCTGCTTCTCCCTCCAAAGCCCTGGTGCGTGCCCCTATGCCCAGTCATTTCTATTCAGCTAGGAATGAGCACCAACAGCAGCTACAGTCTATTGAGTGTGCACAGATGGAACCGACTTAAGGTAGTTTGACTTCACGGGTTTCCAACTCTCCATGACATAAACATGATACCCATTCCGCAGATGGCTTCGATGCGGGTGACCCACCATAGATCCCAAGACAGGGAAAACGCTGAAGCTTAAAGTCAGACAGAGGCCTTTGTTGTCACATTAGACCCTTGGATTCACCCTCATGTTGAACTTTCCACTTTTTCTGTGGAGTCATTCTCTTCTCTCTCCGCTCTAAATAATTTTAAAACTCATTCCAGAACTCCAGGCTAAGCTTGTTTTCACTAATTTCCTGGTATGAATTGAAAGACTCCATTGAGTAGAGTTAATATCTGTCAAGTTCAGCTCTTTCCACTCACAGCATTTTAACAGGGCCTCTGGATGCCAAAATATTTTAACGATTGATGTTTGGAAATAGCGTCCTGAGGTATTTTTCCCTGAGGCACAATTTTACTTTTTAGAAAAATAAATGAAAGCTGTCTACCTTTTGTCAATGCTGCGTAATTAGCCAGCGGCAATGGGTTTATTACTGGTTTTCTCCCCAGAGGCTTGTTTTTTTATTTTTGTTCCTGGCGNGGGGGGGGGATATTTGCCACATGTTTTTGCTTTTACAAGGAAATTGATAGAGTACGTACATTTGTTTCCCAAGGAATCTCTCATTCTGGCAGCCATTTTCAAGACAGGCCTCTGTCCACATTGAGACCAAAGTTATACAATGTTTATTTATATTCTAGCTACAACCACACTGTGTCTGGTATGAATATAAATCAAAAGGATTTGAACTGCAATTATATCCCGTATATGGGAGAAGTTCTCTACACTGGGGAAAGGGAGGCACCCAGCCTTTCCCTACACTTATTTGAAGCCACATCAGGACAAGCAAGGGCCATAGCTCAAACTGGGTTCCAGCCTCATGTGGGCTAACACGGCAATGCATAGCACCCCATGCAATTCCAGGGGCTTCAGCCTTATGTGGGCTGACACGGCAATGCATAGCACCCCATGCAATATCTGGTGCTTCAGCCTCATGTGGGCTAACACAGTAATGGTAGCACCCCATGCAATGCCAGGGGCTTCAGCCTCATGTGGGCTGACACGGAAATGTGTAGCACCCCATGCAATATCTGGTGCTTCAGCCTCATGTGGGCTAACACGGCAATACATAGCACCCCATGCAATATCTGGTGCTTCAGCCTCATGTGGGCTAACACAGCAATACATAGCACCCCATGCAATATCTGGTGCTTCAGCCTCATGTGGGCTAACACGGCAATGGGTAGCACCCCATGCAATGCCTGGGGCTTGCAGAATGCAGAATCTTAGCAGAGGTCCACCCAATAGCTAACGTAGATAATGTCTCCCCGCAGGGGCAAGAATTTGTCAAATTTGTTGCATACTTGCTTGCTTCTTCAGCAGCTGTGCTCTTACTAAAACCATATTAGCTTTGGAAGCCAGGTGTGGTGCTGCACTCAAGAGGTGGAAATGAGAGGATCAGGAGTTCAAAGCCAGCTTTGGCTACATAGTGGGTTCAAGGCCAGGCTGGGCTACAGAAGATCCTATCTCAAAATCAAAATCAAAATAAAGCGTTGTACAGTTGCACACACCCATCACTCCCGGGAGGTGGAGACAAAAGGATTAGCAGTTCAAGGTTAGCAGTTCAAGGTTAGCAGTTCAAGGTCATTCTCAACCATTCTGTACATTCCAGACCAGCCTGGGCTACTCGAGGTTCCATCCAAGTCAAGTTGGATAAACAGATTTTAAACCCAGGATGTATCTCAGTGACAGTGTGCTTACCTAGCAACACACATGCACACTAATATGCAAAAATAATTTTGGATCTGATACGTCTTGCTCATGAGGATAAATCCTATAGGTATTTGTTTTTTACACATTAACGGAAGAATCTGTAATCAAGAAATTAGCTTGCCCCCATCAATCCCGTCCCCCTGGTATTTCCAGAATACAATCTTACCTTCCATTTTACAGAAAAGATAATAAATTCCCCCTAAAATATCCTTCCTATACTCCAAGTCTTTTTTTCTTCAGTCACCATCTGTTGCCTCCAGGCATGTCCTTGAGCCCCCCCAACTTTTCCTTCCCGCTGGATCTTGAATCGGGGCCTTGTGTATGCTAGGTATGGGATCTGAATGGGAATGTCCCCTGTAGGCTCATGTAGCTGAACACTTGGTTCCCCAATGGAAGCTCTGTTTGTGGAGATTAAGGAGGTGCAGCCTTGTTGGAGGAAGCATGTCACTGGAGGCAGGTTTTGAGAGTTTAAAGACTTGAGTCATTTCCCGGTCACTTTTTTGTTGTCGCTGATTCATGCTTGCATTTGAAGATGTGAGCTTTCAGTGCCAGCTGCCATGCTTGCTGCCGTGATGGACTCTGTCACTCTGGGACTGTTAGCCCAAATAAGTCCTTCCTCCTGTTAGTCATCTTGGTCATAGAGTTTTATCACCGCACCAGAAAAGTCACTGATAGCCTAGGCGAGCACTCAGCCTCTGACCTGTGTCTCCAGCCCTCACTTCCTTATCTTAAGGTATGGACTCTCCTTGTACCCAATTTCTATGTTTTTTAATTGCTTGTATGTGTGTGTGTGTGTGCTTCTGTATGAATGGGGGTACATGAGTGTCATGGCATGCATGTGAGGATCAGAGGACAACTTTTGGATGTTAGTTCTCTCCTTCCTCATGCTTCCTCAACTGTCCAGGCCAGTTGGTCTGAAGATTCTTTTGTTTCGTTTTTTGTTTTTTGAGACAGGGATTCTCTGTAGCCCTGGCTGTCCTAGAACTTGCTCTGTAGACCAGGCTGACCTCGAACTCACAGAGATCCGCCTGCCTC